>JAMAJV010000020.1:0-108702 GCA_023628835.1 Sordariomycetes sp. S4602 | reverse complement strand
CGCGGCCCGCCCACAGCTACTGTCTGCTGGGGATCCCTGTCGAATGCGACTAGCCTGGTCCTCGACGCGCGCAGAAGAAAAGGTCAAGAAAATAGACAACGGGAGGGCTCCAAAGCTTGGGAGGATGAAAGATGCGAAGGGGTCTCCAACGCTGCTCCTTGCGCTCGGAAAAGCTCCATCGCCACCGCCGCCGGGCTGCGAGGTATCAGCCCCAGCTTGTGTTTGGGGGCCGACAAGGGTTTACCACGGCGTTCTCTCATTCGTCCATACTCGCGAGTTTGAGCGACGCCTCGTTTTCGGGGAGGAGCACGTGCGGGAGGCCGCCGCCAAGCTTTGCGCCAAGAGGTATTCGTGCTAGCGGTAGGGCTGGCTGCCAGTGCTCAATGTAACTCGGATACAAAGCTGGCTGCGCCCTGTCCTTCGCGCCAAGCCGGCGCTGTGATTGGTCCAGACTTCTCTGAATGAGGACAACGCGAACTCCGCGGCTATCGGTTTTCGGAGTCCGATCATCTCGGACTCAGAATCCAGAGGAATTGAAGATATTCAAGATGGTATTATCATGGGAGGGCGAATGTCGAGGTAGATCGCCACGGTGATGGATATATATACTCAGGTCGTACGCATGTTTGAGGAGCGCTCTTACACAATACTTTGGCTGTAGCTCCCCAAAAGCGATATCGCGCTTAAACCCTCACTTATTCACAATGCCCATTAAGACTTCCAGCAACCGTGGTAAATCACCACAGCGTCCTATTTGCTCTGAGAAGAAAACACCCAAGTATGCCAACGTTCCTCTTGCCGCCAAAAGGGTCACAGACCTATACCGACAGCTTCGAAACGACCAACTAATTATGGCGATTTGCATTTAGAAACGACTCGATGCTCAGCGCTTTTGTGTATGACACGACTTCCCTGCAGGACCGGCTTGTCCAGAGAGCCATGGCCGAGGGCAAAGCGCGCATCACCGGTGACTTACTAAGGTCTTTGTCCAAGAAGGATGCTTTGGAGGCCACTGGGAGGTACGTGTAGTGCTGGGGCCGCGTCCACCCGGGAGAGAAAGGCCGCTACCGTAAAGATCCGCTCGCTTAGCGAATGCTAACAAACCGCGTTGCAGCTTTGACGAGGTTGGTTGATCCGGCGCGGCAAGCCCGCTTATAACTTGTTTCCCGCTGTATACTAACGCGGGGGGTAGCCTCGACTTTCCGAGCTGGGGGCCAAGCTGGAAGAGCTTGACGCAGTCATCGGTGGTGGCAACCCCAAGGGGTCAGGATCCAAGACAGACGCCCGAGGACACCGTCACGAAGCTCGACTGGTTTCCGAATCTGATGCGTTTAAGTGTCAGCCCAATGGTCCGTCTGAGCGTCAGAGCAGGCGCCAGAGCAATCATGATGTCAGGGCTGAGAACACCCTAGGAAAAACGGGACCGAGGCGCCGGGAGACCTACTAGCAATGCTGGGTGGCCTCCCAGTTGTTGGTTGCCGTCCGTATTTTGACAAGGTAGAGAAGAGGATCGTTGGGAGGGAGGATTGCATGTGGTACTGGACAACCCGAGAATTTTCCCGTGTTCGCTTTTATATCGGTAGTTAGACGCAAGAGGCATCTATCCCGACTCGAAAAAAAACTCATTTCTAGATGGGTTAATGTGAGAGCAGGACGTCTTGTTGAGATTGGAAGTGAGCCGACTGTGTAGGACGACATGCAGTTGTAATCAGAAATGACCCCCCCACAGCGGCTAGTAGCGAACACAAGCGATGCGGCCCGCTAGTGAGTAGTTAGCCCGGAAAACACGGCTAGCTCTCCCCATGAAATAGCACGATGCCAGATTCTAGCCTGTTTCAAAAAGGACTAGCCCACCCCGGATTTTCCAGTTGTTAAAAGTCTTGGCAGCCTTCCCGCCTGCGCAAATCTGTGCCAAGACCAGACGGGTGGTTGCCAAGACCTCCGGCTACCGAGTACTCGGTGCTCCGGACTCGACAGGGGGCGGAGCTCCGTGACACCAATAAGCCCAATCGCGGGCGTGGTAATGCATCCTGAGTCAAAAGGGGCGACACCGTTTTTTTAGGTTCACCCCATTGTCTTCAGCGCAGCCTATCTCGTCGTCAAAGACGCCCGGGCATCAAGTTCAAATGCGCCTGAGCGCCCAATATATTACACTAGTCATTTACACAGGAATACCAGTGCTTATCCTACAAGGCACTGGAGGGTGGATGGGCTGGAATGCACCTGGCACACGATATCAACTTCTCCAAATAGTGAGACATTGCCAATGTTTCGGCCGTTACATGTTTACCTCCTCGGCTATGGCGAAACGGACTTAACGAACATACTTCGCAACGAGGAATGTGGCTCCGAGGATGAAGGAGCTGCAGATCATGAAAGTCTGGTCGCGGAACGCATCACCTGGTACAACGTCAGCAATTGTCACACTCAACGAATGCCGGGAAGATAGCACTCACCCTCCTTCACAGAGCCCAGCGACGCCACGACAAACACATTAAGCGGCAGCCTCATAAGCCCATAAATCTTGCCCCTGTGCTCATCCCCAATAACGTTCCCCTTCAGGAACCCCATACTAGGGAAGTACAAGCCTAGGCAGTACTCGAACACGCACAGCGCCCAGAACCTCGCCAGCTCGCCCTGCACGAGCACCACGGCCAGGAGTGCGGACGCGGCGACGGACGTGGCGACCTGGACGGTGTGCGAGGCGCGCTGGACCGAGTTGCCGCTGCGGGTCAGGTGGGCGAAGCAGAGGGAGCCCAGGGTCATGGCGGACATGAAGTTGGCGAAGATGAGCCCGAAGGGTATGTCGGAGGCGTCGTTGGCCAGGGCGCGCGCCGAGATGATGGCCTCGGACCAGTAGAAGACCATGATGTACATGGAGCCCTCGAAGAAGCAGGACGTGAAGGCGACGGCGAGGAGGCGGGGGTCTAGTTGTGTTAGCTTGGACCACGCCTTGCGGGGAACGGGAAGCGACGCACCGGAGATGGCGGCGAGGGCCGCGGACTTGGTGGACTGGCCGTCGGTCTCACCGGAGGCGCCGTAGTTCTCCGTCTATAGTGACAAAGCGTTAGCACATGCCGCGCGGGAAAGGTGTTCACGAGGGGGGGAGCTCACCCAGTATCGGGAGATCAGAAGCGCGGCGAGCACCAGGCACACGACGCTGGCAACAAACGGCGCCTTCTCTGACCCAAACATCTGCACCAGCACCTGCGACGCGACGCCGCACCCGATGGCCACGAACCCGTTCGCGGTCGACATCTCGCCCAGGATCGAGCTCAGGCGCCCGCCGCCCTCGAAGCCCTGCCTGTTCACCTCGGCCACCATCCACGCGTCGAACGCCGTGAACAGCAGCGTGGTGCTCACGCCGCCCAGCGCCCGCCCCGCGAACAGCACCGTGATGTCGCCGGACAGCACCGACAGGCACGACAGCGAGTAGATGGCGCAGTAGAGCGTGCAGGCCCGCTTGCGGCCGTAGCGGTCGGCCAGGGCGCCGACGAAGGTGGCGCTCGCGGCGCCGCAGACGAAGCCCGTGGCGAAGAGCGCGGCGATGGTGGGCTCGGGGAGGTTGTGCGTGTTCTTGTAGAGGCTGTAGATGAAGGAGCCCTGTTCGGCGGCCGGGGGGCCGAGCTGTTAGCTTCGGGGGAGGGGAAATGGAGCTATGGGGGTTGCTTTGCGTACCTGGAGCCAGTCTGCCGCTACCGCGAGCACGTAGACGCGGAGGAAGCGGTTGCGGAAGGCGCGGAAGCGCACGTCCGTGGCCGCGTCGCCGCCATCCCCGGCGCCGCCCTCCTTGCTGGCCTCGGCGCCGGAGCCGCCCTCCGATTGGGGCTTCGCGCGCGAGCTGGAGTAGATGCCCGCCGTGATGAGCACGACGAGCAGAGCTAGGTTGACCAGGTAGGCGTCGACTATCATTCTCGAGCTGTTCCCGCGGGGCAACGGGGGGGGTTTGGCGGGGGAGGGGAGGGGACGAGGGGATGAGGCTCTCCGGAAGCGAACGAATGGAGAGGGTGGTGGTGTGGTGTGTTTTGGAGTGGGATTTGGGATATATGCTTTCGCTTCCGGAATTTCCCAGCGGGAGAAGACCCGATCGGCCCTCCTTCTCGCACGTATCTTGTGTCAATTGCGGGTTCTCACTGTGGTGTTCCGCAGCTCCCACTCAGCATGCCAGACATACGTCAGCTCTCCCTCTGACACCGACGGCCGTCCGCACGCCCCCCGCCGCCCGCCACTAGCCCAGTTTCACCTGCAATTAGCCCGTGCCCACTCACTCCCCTCCCCCGGTCGGTTCTCCACACCACCCCCTGGGGAGGGGCCGCGCGCCGTCACGCTTTTTCCGCCCCGAACGTTAACGCTGGAGCCACAGGTGTTTCGCCCAGCGCCCTGCATTGGGCGTTTTAGACCACCCCGACGGGGATTCGTGACGTGTTGCTCGCGTGGAGAATGTGGGCGGCGGGTGATAGGCGGTCGGTCCGAACCCCCTGAAGCACATGCGGACCTGAGGGCGGACAGTACGTACTCCGTATATATTATCGGAGGCCCGAAACTTGGAAGTGCGACCGTTCCTGGAGGTCTTGGATGTCCTTTCTTCCATTCCTCGGTCGAAACGTTTCTTTCCTCTCCCCCCCTTAGACGGACAGATTGGTATGTAAAAAGGGAACTTCAACGCCCCTTACTACCGGTCTTTCTCTTTTCCCTCCCTTCTTGCCTTTGACCTGCCCCCCTTTCGCCAGTCCCTCCCCAATTCCTTACACTCCTTGGGTATCTTTTCTTGTATTATAGCTTGGCCTCTCTTTTTTTTCGCATCCCCCCTACACATACCCCTCGTTCCTTGAGAAGCGATCGCCACCATGGTCGGCCCGGCGTTCGCCATGTCAAAGGTCGTGATGGCCATCTCGGCCTTTGGCATCTTCCTCCTCCTCGTGGCCCTCGGGTCGCGCTCCGACTCGGCCCGCTCCTACATGCAGACGGCGCCCTGGAACGTCGACAAGCACCTGCTCGCCAAGATGGACCTCGCCGAGAAGCTCTGGTCCCAGGCGGCGCTGGATCGCAAGACCATGGCGACCGAATCCGGGATGGACAGGGAGTTCCCGGACGGCTACATCCGCCCCTACAGCATCTGGGACTTTGAGCGCCCCAGCTTCTTCTGCCCCTTCGACCTCGAGAGGGTGGGCAAGCTGGGCGACGGCGGCAAGGTGGTCTGCGGCATGTCTCGCTACGACAAAGAGTCGCCCGGCCCCTCGTCCGCCTCCAACCCGGCGCCCGAGCTTGTCATCTACTCGTTCGGCGTCAACGAGGACTCGTCGTTCGAGGCGGCCATGATGGAGCGGACCAACGCGCACATCTGGGGCTACGACTTCTCGGTCGAGGGCTGGGGCCCCGAGATCACCTCGCAGTGGGCGTCGCGGTCGCACTTCCACAAGATCGGCATCGGCAAGGAGACGGACCGCAGCCAGGACCCGCCCTTCTGGTCGATCGCGGACCTGATGGCCGAGAACGGCCACGACTACGTCGACATCGTCAAGATGGACATCGAGGGCGCCGAGTTCGCGGCGCTGGAGGGCCTCATGGAGCACGTCAAGGCGCACGAGGCCGCGGGCACGCCCCTGCCGTTCGGGCAGCTGCTGATCGAGGTGCACATCTTCCCCGGCCGCGACCTCGGCGGGCCCAAGAACCTGGAGCAGTGGCTGGCGTGGTGGTCGGCGGTCGAGGAGATGGGCCTGCGGCCCGTGAACAACGAGGACAACTACATCGGGGACGCCATCGTCGGCCACGCCCACTTCATGGAGGTATGTCTACGGTCCAAGAAAGTCTACTCATCCGAAATAATTTTTGCTGACAACTTGACCCCTGCAGTACACCATGATCAACGCCGCCGACAGCGAGCACAACAAGATCCTGTGGACATAAGCAAAGGGCCTGGAAACACGCCGTTTGCTCCCCTTCGCCCGTCACGCCACCTCTCTTAGTCCGAAAGGTCAATTCGCGCCCAGTGGGGAACGCTAGCGAAGGAGGCGAGGGCGGGGTGGAGAACAATAAGAGGGGAACAATAAAGTGCCCTCCCTGCTCCCTCGCAGCACGCACCCCGGAGGTGACGTGGGCCTGTGGGCTGGCTCAGCTGTGCCGACTGTCACAGATCGGCACTGATTGGCCGCCCACTGCACAACCCTGCCAAGGATGTGAGACACCGACGGAAACGCGACACGGCCGGCCTCGCAAAAACCCATTTCCTTATCTTCTTTATTCGGCATTTTCTTAGGTCATTGTCATGTCCAGGGTGGCGTTTTACTTGGGCGGGCGGTCGGGAGAAGATAGCGCCCGTGTCAGCGGTGCATCGGACGCGCCCCGGGGGCACCGCATGTTTTTACTGCAGATAGAACAGGGCCCCATGTAATTGTAATTGGACGGAAAAAAAATCATGACCAAAAGAGGCTGTTCTCGGCAGTCTGGATAAATGGCCGCCAGCTCCCAAGGTCTGGAATGTGATCTGAACTCCGAGATTTGCGGGACCTGCTCGCAGGCCTCCGGTTCCTGGGTTTGGGAAAGTCCGGCAGAAGGGCCCGGGAAGGATGACGACACGCAAGCCGGGCAAGGGGTCGTGTGCGCGCCGATCGGTACGCGGAAACCTTGGTGGGGAACGCGAGTGGGCCGCCAGCACTGTATGGAGGTAGGAGCAGGGGATGGAGAAACTTCCACAGACCAGGGGGCAGCAGAATGAGGCCGCTTTGTGGGGTGGTCCAGCCGTTTCCGATCAGCGAACTGGGTGTGAACCTCGGTGTGGGGAACCTCGTTCAAGGTTCATTCATGGCTGTGCATGTTTCTGAAGTGCAGCAGGTCAGACCCAGACGCCCGCCGACTGGGTTGCTTGCTTTCTTTTTTTTTCCCTTATCAGAAACATTCGTCTCATAACGGCAGCTGTGGCCTGTATTTTATTCTTCTCTTCCCGTCTTTTTTTCCCGCCTCGCTTTCCTTTTCTCTTCGCGTTCCCCGCCGAACCTGTCTCGGGCGCGTAAGACGGGTCAACCCTGCTAAATAACGATTCACACACACACTCCTCAGTCCGGCACAGCGGGGTGACATCGAAACCCACACGCTGCGCCCCTGCGCCCCAGCGATGCGAAGGAACGATACGAGTTCTGATCCCGCCAATGGCAGGCGCCGGCGGCCAGACAAGCTTTTGCGGACGAGGGCCCCATAAATACTTCCCCACAACTCTTTTCTCAGGGGTCACTCCGTACTGGGTAACCAGTGCGTTTTATATACGGAGAGGGCACGCCGATGCGACCGCTTTTCCCTGCTTTCCTCGTGCCGACTGGCTGGCTGCAAGGCCCTGAGAGATGGCGTCGTTCTCCAGTTCCCTGCTTTTGCAAAAGCCACTTGCATCCCTGCAACCCAACACGAACGTCGGCCCTTTCTCCAGGCAAGGAAGGCGGGCCATTGAGGCCGGGGAAAGCTGTCGCAGCTGTCGCACGCTTCTTTCCCACAAGCCTATCAAGCGGGAGACGACGTCATCCCAATCTCTCGGGGCCCCACAGCCCAACTCAGACCTGTCGCGTGTTTATCACTCCACACAGCCCACAGTTCGGGGCTGTGGGCTCTGTCGTGTGCCCGTTTCCTCCACCGTGTCGCGTGACCCGCACCGCGACCGCAGCTTTCGCGACCCTCGCGCCCTGTCTAGCCTGTGGAGTTCTCATCTTGCTTTTCCGGCGTCAGGGGAGAGACCCTGCATGTTGGAATTGGCGATTCGAGCTCTGAGTCGATCCTGGTCTCGCGGAAACCGGGAACGGGAGGGGCGTCTGTGCCAAGCTTCGTGGAACGCGTTTCGAAGGCGCTGGTCCATGGGAGTGTCACGTCACTGGGAGATCGGTTGGGCCCTCGCCTTTTTGGGGCGACGGAGGGCGATTGATATGGCGGTGTTGACAGGCCAGGGGTGGATAGGGGCCTCACGTATTATTTGGGGCACTGTATCTGCCGAGCAGGAGTCTTGTCTTCCTCTCTGGCCATAAATGCTCGCCTGTTGACGACGGCATCCACCACCTTCCCAATCCGCCTTTCTTGTCACGAATCTGGATTCCTCCCCCATCATACTTCGCCAATCGGCTTCGGGGATACTCGATTTATTCTCTTACCTCCGAGCCCGATACGGTGAACAGAGCGAGTGCTAGGAGTATTTGTGAATACTTCTGTGTCGGTTGCATTTTGTACCATTGAAAGCCGGCCACTGTCTCCTGAGCTGCCGTGGAGGTCACCTTTCCCTGAACAACTCCATAGCAGAGGAGGGAGGGATGATACAACTGCCGAGAATTGGCGGAATTGCACATGTTGATCGAGCCTCTGGGCGCAGGGCCTCGACCCACCCACCATGTGCCAGATGCCCGCCACCCGAGGAACCCGACTGATTGGTTACTTTCCTAGCTCTGACCGAGCCGGGCGCGCTTCCTGAAAAGGCCCAACGACGCGATCTTACAACCACCTCGGTATGCCCAGCCGGTCCAAGGCCTGCGCAGTTCCCTTTGCACACGGACGGCCATAAGCCTCCACCCAACCGAGTCGTTAAGATCCATTGAAGTTGCAGGACGCGCAGTTCTTTTGATCAAGAGGGAGGGTGGATCGGGCATACACGCATCTCTTCGTCTATCGCGCCCAAGGCTACCGGTGTTTAAAGCCTGGGGGCGATCCGCGATCCGGATGCCCCCGCAGGAGCCGTAGCCCGCCGTAACCTCTTGATCAAACTGGAGCTTGGGATGGCCCTTGTTTCACAGCAGCAAGGTGCTAAAGTAATCATTCCGTTGGGTGGGAAGACTGCCACGTACCGCGACCCAATCGAGGCAGCGCTGCTGCCCGATGTGCCAGACGTGCAATTGAGGCTGCAAGACGTGCATTGTGCAATTCTCGGCCAACATCGGCTCCAGCGAACTATTTCAAGCGTTAGAATGTCTGCTTAAAAGGGCTCGCATGGCCATACATCCCCGGATTCCCCACCACGTAAACCCAGTATCTCCGTAACTCCCCAGCTGATACCCCCGATCACACCCCTCGTGTGGCATTGAATCACTTACACGCACGCTTCACTCCCACCTACGGGATACACTCGGCTCCCCCCTGTACCCAGTTCGCCCCCTGATCTCGAAATGGCACCCACCGCGGTCGACATCGCCCCCGAGCGGACCCCCCGCAAGGTCTCCCGGAAAGCCGCCAAGAAGGAAGCGAAGCTCGACCCCCCGAAACAAACCCCGCAGGCCCCTCCGTCGCCCGACCCCGCGGACGCCGGCCTCGAGGAGTTCGACCGCTTCTTCACGCGCCTCCACGAGCAGCACACGGAGCTCGAGAGCAGCCTCGTCGGCGGCCTGAACGCGCAGAGGTCGCTCGACCAGCGGCGCGCCGAGCTGGAGGGCGAGTACAAGCGGCGGGACGAGGAGCTGGCGGCCGCGCGCTCCGTGATCGAGGCCCTGAAGGAGAGCGTCGCGGCGGGGGAGCGGGAGGTGGCGGCGCGCGATGCGGAGCTGGAGAGCTCGAGGGATCTGAAGGGGAAGCTCGAGGCGGAGATGAAGGGGCTTGAGGACAGGGTTGCGGAGCTGGAGGGGCAGCTGAAGAGGAAGGATGAGCTTGTTGAGGAGGCGGATGGGAAGGCGAGGAAGGCGGTGGAGGAGAGAGAGGAGGGGCTGAGGGCGGCGGAGAAGAGGGTTCAGAGGGTCTTGGCGTATGCGCAGACCAAGGTCAGCGAGGTGGTGGACAAGAACCAGGAGTTGCTGAAGAGGCTTCAGGGCTCGCTGTAGTTGTGGATAAATCCTGTTCTTGGCTTCCGGGTGCTAGTCCCGCCCCTTTCTAACAGTCCCATGTCTCACGGGGGCTTCCGCAAGGGCAGCATTGGCATGTCCTGTCATTATCTGTCCTAGTTCACTGCTTTTATCATCTACCGGCGTTAGGACGAGCCCACTACATGCAACCCTTTTCACAGGCACGTACGCGATGGACAGTTATCAATTTTCACCTGGCAATATTACTATTGACCTGCCTACTCGTCTGGGAAACTCTCGATCTAAATTGACACCCACATGCCACCCTTGCGAAGCTGTGCCAGTGCATTGGGAATTGCCGTACGTAGTCGGACCTACGGGGGGTTACTGATGAGATCATGATAGGTCTGGGCGTCTCGGTCCTTGAAGGCCTCCCATGGCCAAAAGATGTATCTGACGCAACCGATTTGGATGTGTCCCCCAGCGCCGCCGTTGTCGCCTAAACCAAGACCAGAACGCGTTAGTTACACCGCCGATCTGGGCACTCCCGTTTCGCCGAAAGAGGTGGGCTGGGAACGGAACTCACACTGCCGCCAATTCTGGTATAGGATGTTTTCACAATTCCCCAGTCCTTCCGGATCGAGCACGCTAACAGGGTCGTGGTCCTTGTCACACGCGTTCTTATCCCACGTTGCCGCGAACGTCATCCACGTTCCCTTGGCGGGCGCGCCATACCGGCCATCACCGGCCGCCTCGTTCAAGACAGAATGCCCGTATTCCAATGTTTCGTCTCGATCGCAGAACTCCTTCGCGCGCTGCCTGACCTCGTCCCCGTCCACGGGGCCGTGGTCGCCCAGAAGGTCTGAGGGCCAGCACTCCTGCGTAGGGGTCTCGCGCAAGGGCGGGCCCTTGGTGCGGGTTGGGCGCGGCGGCGGGTTCTCCGGGGCGCTGACGCTGATGGTGTATTTGCCGCATAGGGCGTCGTACTTGGACTCGCCGGCCATGGTGTTTTGGTGTGGTCCGGAGTGTCCACCTATTGAGCGCGACGGTTTCGTTAGCAAGCTGACGCAAATACACAATGGCGGCCGTCGTGCAAACACGACTGATCTTTGGTCTGAGTGAAGACTGTTCTGGACGCCGTGGTGGTTGACTCACACTGGCTGTTGGAAACTCTGAGCAGTGACTCCGTGCAAGACTCAGGGCAGGCGCCCCCGTCCTCGGTTGGTTTAAAGTCCAGCTCGATGACATAACCCTCGTAATCATCTTCCCTCACGGGCGGGCTGCGAGGACGGTTGGCCCTCGAGAGCAAAGGCATTCCCGCAGCTCCTCTCTTGGCCTTCTCCGGCACCTGCTCCCCCTTTCGGTCCACGACCCAGGTGAGCCCTTTACCCATATCCTTCTCCAGTTCCTCGCAGTACTTGTCGTAGATGCCCCCGCGGAAGAGGGACTCGGGGAGCCCGGTTGCGTCGCCCTGCGGATCACACTCAACTTCGAGTTTGTCGGTGACGGCACCGAACATGTTTTCGATCTCATCCCAATCCTCGAAGTACGACTGAATAAACTCCTCAGGGTCTGGAACACAGGGGCAGTCCTTGTATTTATCCTTGGAGATGGGTGGTTGCGTTAATTAGGAAAATGGCTTCGTCGCCGAGAAGGCCTATATGGCTGGAGAATGGAAACTTACAACCGTGCACCTCGGATCGTCACCGTCTTGCGGTCCCTCACACTTTACAGAGCCGCAGGGAATCTGCGTCTTCGTCAGCACCCACTCGAGAATCCAATCGGTATCACGCCGAGGCGGTGTCTTACCTTCTCATCGTCATCTTTAGCGCACCCCGCCTCATCCTCGTCCTCATCCTCTGGCTCAGGGACAGGAATGGCTTCCGGCTTCCCGGCCCCGAACTTCCACGACATGGGCCCCGCCTTGTCCCCGGACTTCAGAACTCCGTTGAAGGACACCGCGCTCAGCACTACCGAGCCGAAAACCCCGACCGCCACCGGCGAGGCCTCAGAGAGCTGCTTGATGGCCCCGAGGCTCTTGAGGACCTCCCCGACGAGCTCCGCGCCCCCGAAGGTGAGGGTCTCGCCGCCCTCCACGAGCTCAGCCGCGTAGCCCTCCCCGCCGACGCCCTGGGCCAGCTCCGAGGAAAGGCCCTCGATCTGCTCCATCAGCTCCGAGTCCTGGGCGATCTCCTCCGCGAACTGGTAGGTCCGCCTTCTGGTGCAGGCCGACACTTCCTGCCGACGGCGCTTCGCGGGGCACGCGGGTAAGCCTTCGGCTATAGCCTCAAGCTTGTTGTGTACCCACTGGCTAAGGGTTATCTCGACGCTCCCATCGTCCCCCACTGATACCTGGAATCCCTTGGGGATGGCGTGACCGGTGGCATCCGGCTGACCTGCGCCGGCCGTGGCAGAGCCGGAGAACCATTCGTCGACACCAATCCATTTTGTCGACGTGCCCTCATCGGTTAGATACTGAGTGTCAACCCCGATGGGCGCGTGTCTACATTCATATCAGTTCAATGTCGTCTCGTCAAGTCAGGCTCTTGGAAACATACGACGCTGGAGGCAGATCAACTGGGTTGATTCCTATCTCACCAGAAGCCGTGGGTTCAATGGCCCCGTTTTGCGGATCCGGTAGGCCATCCCCAGGTGATGTTGGGCTTGGCTTGGCTTGGATATTGACGGGTTCAAGAGAAGGCTCACTGCCCTCACTACCAGCTCTTTGGCCAAGAGTCAACGAGGAGATTCCGAAAAGCAAGAGAAGAAAATTGGGGGAATGCATATTCAAAACAAGAAGAGTCTTGGGAATCGTGTGTTCAGAAGCTTGGTCAAGAAATGAGGGGAGGGACTGATGAGGAGCCGGCCATTGATATATAGGGTTTTAGAGGTACCACTCCTGGACCATTGCCGTCGGGGGATGTAGAGTGGACTGAGGGTGACGCCGCCAGAAACACCCTTAGCTCTGGCACTGCCCTTGATCGCAATGCTGCTCAGTCAGACGTGGGAATGCAGGATTCGATACATTGGCAGGATCGCAGCCACCAACGTTCCGTTGGCCGAAAGCCCGGGGTCTAACACTCAAAGCCATTTATTGCTAGGCCCTTTTGCGCAGATTATTGGACCTTGAGTCTCAGGGGGCCAACTTGACTCCAGAAATAGAGCCCGGCAGGATTCCAAGCCCCGCGTGGCCTGTCACTACGACACCATCCCAGGCCAACATCACCGGAAATAGAATCACAAAGCCGGGGTTGCTCCTCCGTGTTGGCCCTCGTAGGATCGATATTCTCAGAGATGGTGTGAAAAGTGCGTCGTTGGTCCTAGGAGAATTGTGGAGGCGTTTGGGGCCGAATCAGCCCAGCGGCCTGCGTATCCAGGGGAAGTGGGCTGTCGACAGTATTGTTGGCTGTAGGCGCGGCCGCGAATGTGTCCGGTGGCTGGTATCCAGGTCGTGCTCGGCGCGTGTATTTAATCGCCGTTTTGTAAGTGGCTGTAATCAGCCGCCATGGCCGTGGCCGTGTATGGCGACCTTGACGCAGGGCTGGTTGCACCCCCACGAGTGAAGCGCCGGCCCGCCCATCCATGCGACCGTGAGTCCGGCCGCCTCAAAACACGGTTCAATTCCCAACCGCCTACAGAGACCTACGCGGCCTTAGACAAACAGCCAACACGGCCCATGATGTTAGACGTCGGATGATGGCGGCGGCGTGAAGGGCTTCAAGACAGCGTTAAGGCTGTCACGCCCGGATTTGCAACATGAATATCCTGCATGTTGGCCCTCGAGCCTTCTCTGTTCCATGGATCCGAAGGATTGCCTTGAGATTTTGGGCGGCACCTTTGGCTGGGTGCGGCGGTTAGTCCATGGGAATCAGCCTCTTCTGAATCCCGATAACGCCCGCCCATCATCTCGTACGGTGGTATTAATACGAAGGCCATCCCTCTCGGGGATTTCTTAGCCTGGTATCTCGGACAACATCTTCTCATATCTCTACTCGGACACTTTACTCGGACACTCGACTTGGGCACGGATCCTGGCTACGCCGACACCTTGCTTCCTTGCTACACTTTCCACCGAAATGGCGCCCCCGTTCTTAATAACGTTCTTCCTCCCACTCCTGCTGTTCCTTTCTACATGCAAAGGGGAAACGTTGTCCATTGACAGGAATTCCTGCGGTGAGATCCCCCCCTTCTAGCCCCCTTGTGTGAGTCACAGACTTGAAGCTTACTGACCGCGTCTCAATTAACACTGCAGACGGCGACAAGTACTCCCGCATTCGATCCGCTCTGGACAACGCCATAAGATGGTCTGACGAAGCTGCCGTTGAGATGCAGCGCGACGAAGTCAACCCCCGAATAGCCGAGAAGATGGAGTGGCTGCTGGGCGATGACGAGGTCGACCACGAACAAGCTGCTTGTATGCCTGGATGATGGGATTTCCAAAAGTCCATGAAGGCTGACGTGTTTATCCAAACTTAGTCGGGTTCGAGAAAATCGCGGACATAGAGATTGTCAACACAGACGTTTTCTCGGAGGAGTGGAACACACAGCAATCGCGCTCACACATCGTGAGTTCCGCCCTGCCCACACCAACCGGACCAGAGCTAAGACACCGCCTATAGGCCTTTGTTTGCAATCTCGACTTTCTCGAACGGAGAGACAGGCCCAATTTCCCAGAATATCTATACATGGACCTCATTCGACGCTTCCCACACCGACCAGATTCGCCCTTGGTGGAGATGAAGAAGGGCGGGGAGAAATCTGTCCAGATGGCCACCAGCACCGTCGGGCATCCCAGGCTATGTGACGTTATCGCCGCCCATCCCTACTACCTGGAGAAAATGGAGAAAATCAATTGGCCGACCTTCACCGAAGAGAGGGTACTGAAGACAGTCAATCCCAGTTTGCGCGATAAGGTGCGCAGGTGGTGGGAGAACGTCAGGGACAAAGACCTGTGGAACTGGCTTTGCGGCAAGAGAGCGCTGGAGGAGGGGGAGGATGAATTCATGGATCCAGACGTACCTATAAGCTTCCTGTGGACCTATGAGTTCACTGTCCTTCATGAGGTGAGCTACATGCACCCACCAGTACTAGTGGCGTATTGGCCGCTGCTTATGCCGACTGGCTAACCTCCATCGCCCAGTTGACCCACGCCCGGTTGGCCCACCGTTCGAAGGATAAGCCAGATGGGGCGTGCTATGGGTGGATAAACTCCATAGCATGTCAGGAACCCAAAAATGCCGGTAAGTAGAAAATTCTTCCGGATGACCTCGTGGAACAACTGTGCTGACATTGCCTTGCACACAGATAGCTTGGCCTGGCTCGCATTGACAATCCAGCTCATCACAAAGCATGGCTATGATGTGACGAAGGAGGGCAAGCTGAAGAAGATTTGATGATGGAGAAATGGGTTGACCCAGACTATATGTTGCAGGAGTGGGCGTTGCAGGCGGAATAGATACGTTATTTGGCTCTCTAGAGTGTTGCGGATAGTTTTCGTTTCCCGGACGAATTATGTATTTGTGGAAAATAGCCTTCTTTCCCTTTACTAGATCTACTGTTTTCTCTCTCCCTACCTCCTAGACATCCATCCGTCATACACCCTGGACAGAGCCCCGATGAGGCCTCCGGGACGACTAGTGGAGGCCTGCGTCTGCTGCTGTGTCCGCTGCTGTGTCCGCTGCTGAGACTGCTGCTGGAGGGCGTAAAGCTCGGACTCTACCCTGTACAACGGCGCACGGTCGTAAACCGGATGCCATATGATCGTAGGCACGATCCTCGGCTCTTGAGTGAACTCGGAATCGCCCCTCGCGACGACGGTATATCCGCGCGGCTGGAACACGACCTCGTTAACCAAGCCAGCCGCCAGTCTCCCCCCTTCGTGCTCGGTTACCGGAAGCGACACCCGCACGAATGGGACCAGGCGGGGGTCGAAGTCGAGCGGTCCCTCGAGGTATAGCAGGAGTCCCCTCACTTTCTGGGACGTGGCGTCAAGCCAAATGCTCAGGCGGCGGAGGCTCTCCAGCTCCGGGAGCCGGTCGCGGAGCTGGACCCACTCCTTGAGACCCGCGTGCCACGGGAGCTCGGGCGCCGGGTAGTACGGCCGGTCCAGGCTGACTGGGGCGTCGACGTTGAGAGAGAGGTTGATGGACCTGATCTCGGGGAGTATGGCGGCGTTCCGGGAAGAGAGGAAGTCGATGGCTGTTTCTGCACGGTGGAGGACGAAGGTGATGCGCTCGTACAGTGGCCCTCGGATGTCTAGGTACCTAAGGCGCGGGAGCTGTGAGCGGGGTGCCTTCTAAACCTTCAAGTAAAGGAAGAAAGTTCAAATGCTTACACTCGCTTGCAGGTCAGAAGCAGAGGCAGAAACGGGGTGAGAGCTGGCGGGCCCTGGGCCGCAGCCTCCACGGCCGCCTCCTCGCACCGCCAGTGGTTCACCCATGACGACAGAAGGCGGCGCGACCAGACTGGGTCATGAAACCAGCCAGTCCCCGCAGGGTATATCTTCCGGATCTCCGCCTGCCGCTCGTCCGGCGCGTCGTGGTCGGTGACGCAGGCCGTGTGGGTGTACCGGCCGTCCTTGACGTACACGTGCTGCGCGAGGCCCGCATCCTCCCAGGCAGCGTCGTAGATGCGGCGCCGGACCTCGACCGGGAGACGTAGGAAGAGCGATTGGCTCTGGTCGTCGGCCGTCCGATCGAATGACTCGGCTTCCGGGGTCGCGAGCAGCGGCGTGTCGGTGGGGAGAGTCTCCGTCAGGACGTGCCCGTCGAGGTAGGCTAGCCCAGAAGGGCCCCTGTCGTGCAAGTGCCTATTTACGACACACCCGCCCCTTGCATATCTCATTTTCCTGTATTTGGGTGTTTGTTGCTTACCTAGGGGCGGCGGGCGTAGGGTGAGTGGGGTAGATGAAGAAGAAAGAAAGACCGGTGGCCGCGGGATAGAAGCAGGCAGGAAATACCCCGTCTACGGTTCGGCGTGATTGAACCAACACTGTGTCCTGATTGGTTCAGCTTTGCCCCCCATCTCCCTGACGTCCAACCATTCCAGCTCCGTTAGGGTAGGGTATTTCATTGTTTTTCTTACTATCAAAGCATTGAACTAAAGGACACCAATATCAGGGTATTGTATGCCTCGTTGTGATGATTCCGTGGAAAGCTCTCTAAAAGGAAATGCGATATCAGCTAGAAAAACAAAACTTAAACATGCCTCCCTCCCCCTTGGCTTTCGCCGTGGATGGGGGTGTTCTCTTCCCCTTACTGAAGACTATGTCAGACAGAGAAGAGCCGTGCTGATTCCGGCAAAGACCATCGTAATTGCCGGGGCTAGTTGCATTTGTCCTGATCCTAAAGCGCATCCAGTTAGTACCTTGATTAAATCCTTGTTCTGTAGGCAAAAACGACAAATGAACCTACCAGCCTCGGCCTCCTCCACGGCCTCCAAGTACTCGTCGTCAGGAGCAGGAAGCTCCTTCCCATCGGCCGCCTCGTTGACGGCCACGCACAGCAGCGAGCTGACCTTGCCCTCGGGCGCCTCTACGTCGGATCCCAGCTTCTCCTCGCCCGTCCTCAGCCACTGGAATAGGATCGGCACGTACTGCGACCCGTGCGCCGCATAGTCCGTGTCGTTCCCCTCACCATGCTCCGGCGAGCTGAACGAGACGACCCACCCCTCGTTGAGCGCCATCGCCGCGTCGTCCTGGTCCCGCTCCGTGAGGCGGAGCGGGCTGCCCAGCTCGAGCCCTGTGACGCCACCGATGCCGGGGCACTTCTCCTCGTCCGTGACGGGCGGGAACGCGCCTTCGGGCTTGACGGGGTTGCCGTCTGCCACGGCCTCGAGGGCCGCGATGCACTCGTCCGGCAGGATGCCCGCGCAGGACCCGTCTGCGCGCGCGTCATCGCCGGAGTCCCGGTGGAAGAAGGGGGTGAGGGGCTGGTCTGCTGACGCGCCGTCGAAGACGCTGGACTCGTAGACGAAGGCGAGGGGGCTCCACTCGTCGTCGGCGGTGTAGTCACCGCCGGACACGAGGCCCTCGGGCGGCTCGATCCACACCATGCCGCCCGTCACCACCTTCGCGTCATTGTCGTCCTCGCCGAAGCGCGGGGGCGTCATGCCGGCCTTTACCGCTATCTTCACGGTCCAATCCAGCTCCTCGGCCTCAGAAAACGGCTGCGAGATGTTGAAGCCCGGGAGCGTGAAGGATCCCGTGGCGTCCGGGTTGTTGAGGAGGGACTGCCACTTCTCGACCTGGTCGGGCTCGACGCCCCAAAAGCCGGCCGTGGTGTTGGTGGCGTACGAGCCCTTTGGGTTTTCCTCCGCGGCCGACGCGGCGCGGGCGCTGAGGAGGAGGGGGAGGACTGGCGCGGCCTTTGCGGCCTTCATGATTATGGAGGGCATTTCTCTTTTGCAAGCTGTTTTCAAATTTGAGTCGCGCGCGATTAGGATATGCGCGCGCGTGTTGTTTGTTTGGTTAGTGGGAAGAGACTCGCTGGTGAAAAGCGGTCTGTGCAAGAAAGCTTGACAATTAAAGGCAGCCAAGTATGCGCCAAGTAGCTGTAAGACAATAAGATCTGACAAGGTGGGCTCTAGCTTGCTGGAATGACGCAAGGAGGCTGACACGGGGAACGACAAATAAAAGGGGGAAACTGCACCAACAAGGACACCTGCTATTTTTGCCTGTGGCGCGTACGAGGCATAGTACACGTATGTAGGATTCCTTTGGCACAACTTCGGCCTTAGCAGGCTTTAATTCGAAGTACCGGCGGTGCCCCTGCTTGTAACAGCAGCAGAGACCAGGGCGCAAGGAGAAGAGCGAACCAACAAAGCGATGTAACCAGGAATGTGGCGGGGCCTGGCGCGATGGAGCTGCGACCAATAAGGATCCTGCCCGGAGCGACCGGCTCCGATCACTCGGAATCCTTCTGGGCTCGTTCTGTTGCCCTTTTGCGGTGGCCTCTCCGGTGGGGATGATCCTTCGGTGATGGCCCCGCCGGTGGCGATGGTCCTTTGGCGACAGCTTCTCTGGTGCGCAGCTGAGGCTCCCCCGCGAGAGGATTGGGAGGTAACATCGAATGGGGGCGAGGCGTACTGGCAGGTCCGGGGTGGATAGACGGCCTCATTCCAATTAGAAACAATTCGGTTGGTCCCGCGATCAGTTTCCACTCGAACTTGGTTATGTCCGTGTCGTGTAGATGAAGTTGGATTGCTGCGCCATGACCGGCTCGTCCTGCAATTGGACGCGAGTCCGACAGCGGAAAGGCTCCACCTCCCACCCGTCGCAGCACCCACTTGCCGCCCTGCCAGGGTCGCCGTCCCACTCTATAGGGTGCGTTTGGCGCGCTTGGTAGATCTGATCGCGCGGGGGCCCGCTCGGGTGACCCACGCCAAGGAACCCCCCAGCCGGCTGGGCACCAGTAGAAAGGCCCCTTAGGTTCGCTAGTACGGCGTCAGTGAGCTGGCAGCGTCACAAACGAGGTCGCGTGCCGTCCCTTGCAGCGTTGTACGCAGGCGAATCCTACGCGAAGATCCAGCCCCCGACGGGGCGGAAGGGGGCTGTGATTGTAAACTAACGTTGTAGAGAAGGATACGGCATGGCAGGCGCGGTTGGGCTATTTGCAAGAAGGCCCCCGCGGACCCGCAAAACTGGGTTATGAACCCTATCCATCCCTCTGGTCCTTCCTCCGTGGGGGCGGTTTCCCAGAGCACCAGGGGCCCTGTGCGTCACCCACGGGGCAGCCACAAGGGTCGGCAGGATGACCACAGGTCGACGAGGCGGGGGACGATCCCTGATCGGTGATTTGCTGGCCCATTCTGGCCCTAGATGTCGCGTGCCTGGGTGTCTTAGTAAAATTCCCCCTTGCACGAAGGTTGCCACGATAAGCTCGGGCGACTTGGCCAGGTTCACTCGTCACCGTGGTAGTCCATCCAAGAATAGAACGACGAGCCCCTCATCGAGCATGCGGGACCCCCTCAGCAAGCTAGCGTCTTCTCTTTTCCTTTCACGCCTGCTTTTAGGGCTGGGGGCTACTGCAAGATAAGACCCCCCCAGAATGTGACTTTCCCGATGTGGTTGATGGACCCCTCGCAAGCGCGGGGGCCGTAGCCTCCGCGGCTCCCCGTCTTGGCGGGACAGCTACTAGCTTTTGAGGCCCCCTCCCGATTCTCTACGCGATGTGCAGACGCCAAGGGGAACTAGCCACACTCCGGATGATACGCCGGCGCAGGTCCCGGCGCCCCTGTGGCTCTCCCTGCGCCCCGGGACACGGCTGGCCGTCCTCGTGCCGTTACATTTGCACGCCAGCCAACGAAACCACCAATTACGCACCACCTTTCCGGAGTGAACAAGGCGGCGGGGACCACCTGCCCACGGCAGCTCATGCATCCAGCGGGGTACATTCGCCCGCACAGAAGCCTTGCATTCCTTTCCAAGTAACATCTCCCGTTCGTTCCTCTCGATGGGGATCGACCGGGCTCTGCCTTGTCATTCCCAGAAACAGGAAAACTGCAGTGTCGTTTTCGTAGGATGCGGATCCTCTGACGCAATTGTGGCCGGAGTGCTGAAACGGGGTCGTTGTTGGCTCTTAAGGGCCTTTTTTGTGTCTTGACTTGATCCTCCTTGCTGTGAAAGTGGTATTATGATGCTTCTGGCTGTGGCTACCCTGGTATACTGAGGACTCTACCGGTGCCGCCCCCAGAACCACGTTATGATCCTTCTCAAGGCAGAGTGACTCGAGGGTGTAGCCAGAGGTGGCTCCCCGGCCCTTTGGTACGATTCTTCTCGTAAAATCGTGGATTGAGAATTGTCAGAGGTGATTCTCTGACTATATATCCTTCAACTGGACGATTTGGTATATATAAGCGAGGGGTGTTTCAGCGGTCCTCAACATCAACAATCACTCTGATTAACAAACAGTTCTCCTCCACACCATCACATACTCCTCTATGTACCCAAAACTTCCTCCGGATACATCTCTATCCTCCCAATCCACCACAACTGTCAGCTGTTCTACCGTCTCTCAGCCATGGCCCGCCTTATCACCATCTTCGCCGCGTTGTCGGCTCTTGCGCCCTCGGCCTTGGCGGCTCCCCAACTAAAACCATCTGTAAAGCCAATCTGCGAGGTCCCAATTGATACTTATGAAGTCACAGACGTCTCGGACCCCTACTACACCAAGGCCGAGCCCGTCGGGGGCTCGAGTTGCCCCCAGGGCGACGGGAACACCTGCCAGCACCAGAAGGGCCACCAGCATGCCGTCAGTATCACTGAGAGTATCAGCGGGGGCGTAAGTGCCGCCCTCAACATTGCGGAAATCTTTAACCTCGGGGCATCATTCGGCTACGAGTACTCGTAAGTGACCTACAGCTGTGATGACGAACCCACCCCCCTCTCCCCTCCGCGACGTTTCGGGTCTACTAACACAATCTCTCGCACTCAAGGTGGTCCAAGGAGGACGCCATCTCCGTCTCCACCTACGCCACCTGCCCGGACCCCAAAAAGGGAAGCTACATCTGCGGCCTGCAGGTGAGGCCCAAGAAGATCAAGACCAAGGGCAAGGTGCACCGCTTGTTCCCGGCGGGCACGTGCGCCAACGCTATGGACCCGGACTGGGTGGACTTTGAGATCGAGGCGCCGGCCATGTCCAAGGGTGGCCCGAACGAGGACTCCAACGCGATGGCCACCTTCGAGGCCTGCATCGTCTCGTGCCCGGATGATCCGGACAGCCTCGCCTGCGACGGCGTTAGGAGCGTCGAGGGCAAGATGCCGCTGTGCCCGACGACCAAGAGCCAGCACAAATACAAGCCGGGCTGGTGCACAGCGCACATCACCCAGCACCAGCGCTGGCAAGGAGTCGTCGGCAACAAGTGAGTTCCCTCCGGGGCTTATGCTGCCGGGTCGCTCCCCACGCCCCCGGTCCTCACTTCAAGCTAACGAGCTGGGCGCGTGTTTCAGGTTCAAGTTCTCCCTCAGGATGTATGACGGCGACGAGAACGAGTTCTACAACGAGCTTTACCAGGAGGTGAACAACGACGGCGTCCTCTCGGTCAAGTCCCTCCTCCCCAAGACCGTTGAGATCAAGACCGGGTCGGAGGATAACGACGCCGTCGAGATCTGCTACCGGGGCGACTGCTTCAAGTGTGATGGCAACGATGGTGGAGACAACAAATGGTGCGTCACCCTTTGCCTCTATCCGCCGGGGCCATGTTTCGCGCTTGGATGATATGAACTAACAGCATTGTTTTCTGCAGTACGCTGGGCAATGGCAAGGAGCACGGGTACGAGGACAACAAGCGCCAGGGTGACTTTGGGTTTACTTGCTAGGGCGTTCCGGCTTTGCATTCTTAGACGGTGTTTTGGGAATTCCGAGGTGTATCGAGTGAAGGGATTTCCTTGTGTTTATAGCTGGGTTTCATTACAAGTCAAACGATTTCCGTACGACCGTCTTCGAGGGTGGCGAACGTGAAACCAAGGACATGCTGGACAACATTCTACCCATCCCCCAACTAGTTTTCACATCGACATCGCTAATTTAGATCCAAATATCCCGTCATCCTCGCCTGGCAGTAACCCCTCTTACAGCCCTCGCACAGCGACTTCTCGTGGGGCAGGCCTTGGTCCCCGCCGTAAGGCGGCCGCTCCACCTCGACCCCCGCCCACCGTCTAAGTCGATACGCGACCCTCTCCACGTACGAGTCCTCATTGATTGTCATCCGCCCCAGCTTGTTGCATTCCTTGCACCGCTGGTTGAAGACCTCCGCGTTGTAGCCGCCCCTGGGAAAGCCCCTGATCACGATTGAGACCGTCTTGCTAGTCCAGCGGCGCGTCGGACACTCATTGTTGGCGCACAGGAACTTGCCCATGATGTTGGTCGAATACTCGTTGTTGGCGCCGTTGTCGTTCTGCCTAAAGCCCGTGGGGCCGACGTCGCGGCGGACCTCGCTGCGGACGGCGTTGTGCAGGGAGGGAAACCTGTAGGATTCGCGTATGGCGTCGCGCAGGGGGGGGGACGTGTCGGGATCGTTTGCCGACGTCCGTTTCTTGGATGATTTCTTTCCCGCCATTCTTTAGGAGTAGCACAGAGGTTTCAATCGAAAGGTGGTTCGGGACGGTAGGTGTTAGCAGAGTGTGTCAAGACTTTGGGGACATTCCGTCGCCGCTGCTGGGGCCGACTATTCTTATCCTGGCCGTCACACACTGCCCAGCTCCATCGGCCTTTCCCCTCCCTTGCGGGAGGCCCGACACTCAACACCATATGACCAAGTTCCTGCAATCGGATGCCAATACGGGGCGCCCATGGCTGCATGCCCCACTCCGGTGCGGGCGATCGATGGCAGCTGGGCAAGTGATATTCACATCTCGCCCGCCCCTGGCTGGCCCCTATTGGTAAAGTTTACGGTGAGTTCAGGTGCTGTGCGACAGCCATAGCGTTACACGACATAGGTATCGTCGAGTCTGAGTTAGAATATTATGATTCGGCAACTCTTGGGATGACGCAGCCTGGCAGCTACGTACGGCCTGCATGTGGCGTGGGGGATAAACAAAAAGATAATGAGGCCTGACCTACGCCACAATGCGCCCAGGTCACACGAAACGGAACAGGAGGCCAAAAGCCCTGTAAAGATAGCGTCATTCCGTGGAATTCCGTGTTAGACATACGCCTTAGAGGAGGGGTTCGGATGGCGTGCTTAAAAGAGTGTTATTCCAAGTGAGTACAATCGTGAGAGCTAGTATATTACCAGCGATTGAAAGAATGATATGCGTAAAGTGCCAACATCCTGGGCGTTCGCAGCATCTGGTCTACTCCGCCAGCCACTTCCCCGTTTTATCCGTTGTCAAGGTAGAATCAGGATCTATCCACGCGCACCGTCTCCGTCACCACGATCCCCTGGTTCCTCTGCTGGCGGGTGTGCGGCTGCACTTGGTTCCTCCAGTACTCCCCGCCCAGTATCTCTTCGTCTGATGCGTTGTCCGGCGAGCTCCCCACCCCCACCGCACCCGCACGGGCCTGCGAGAAGTGGCCGACCCCGCCGCGGGCGCCGCCCCTGACGCCCGAGAAGCTCTCACCGTCATCGCTGTTGCCGTACTCGGCGTCGCGGTTGCCGCTGGCGGCGCTGCTCAGCTCCTTCTCCTTGGAGGAGAGCTTGCTCTTGTTGACCCGGCCGCCGCCGATAGTCTCGAGAGCGAAAGATGGGTTCTCTGAGTCGTAGTTCTGCTTGCGGTAGCCGCTGGTCTGCTTGTGCGGGTAGAAGTGGTGGTATACGCGGCGGTAGACGGGGCGGCACACGGGGATGCCGATGCAGATGAGGGTGACGGCCATCTCGGCGGCCGACCAGACGATGAGGGGGACGCTGTCCTCTGATGGGGCGTTAGCATGGCCGGGTCTGGAGCGTTGCACGACGGGGGTAATTTTCCAGAGCAGGACAGTCAGAAATAGGGGTGCAACGCACTGAGATAGTCCATGGTGTAGAGGCCCGGGACGGTCGTCATCCGGACAATACCCGCAGCGGCGGCACTGGGTTGTGTTAGCCTTTAAGCCCACCCTTCCAAAGCTTCTCTTGCTAGTGGTGCGGGCTCTCACATTAAGCCCAAACTGAAGCTGAGCGCTATGGTGTACTTCTCGCGGCGCGGCATCTGGAGCGAGTGGACGATGAACCAAGGCAGGATGGCAAAGGACAAATCGCAGATAATCGTCGACGCTGAAAAGGGCAGGGCGTTAGACCGGAATCTGGCAAAAGCACTGCGTGGGGAAAACAAAGGGACAACATACAGCACAGGATGTAGGAGGTCGGCCTCGTGTCAATGGGACACGACCCTCCCGGGATGAACCGGTCGTAGACGAACTCAAGCGGCACGCAGGCGAGCCAGAAAACCAGCACCTGGGCGATCGAGGCTAGCACCACAAGGGTCATCACGGTCCAGATGATCCACCGGTGCCAGGGGATGACGACGAGGCGAAGCAAGAAGGCGCCGAGGGAGGCCTTGGCGATGGACATGCCGACGATGGCGAAGGCCTGCCCGATGCACTCGTACAGCGTCGCCTGCACCACCTTGTCCGTGTCCCCGATTTGCTCCATTGTCTGGCCGAAGCCATTGTCGGCAGCGAGGTGGGTGAAGACGTTGAAGATGAGCAGAAAGACCTAAGAGGGACGATGTTCATGTCAGTCAATTCCGCCGGGTCCCTTTCGGGATTCAGGGGGGCTGGGACGGTTGTTTTGGCATGTCGTGGGAGGGAGACGGGGAGAGCCACTCACGAACGCGACGGCGTAGATGTGGTCGTCGATGCCGTACGAAGCGAGACACACGAGGCGGGTGTACAGCCGCAGGCAGAGGAAGAAGAAGACCAGCGCTGTCATGAACCACATGACCCCAAGGGCCGCCGGCGCGCTCCCGCCCCATTCCATGTTGAAAGGACTTTTGTCGTTGAAACTCGCGCTTTGCTAAAGGGATTACACGTCTCGGTAAGCAAAGAAGCAAGACCCTTGCCCTCGTTCCTGGAGCGAGATGCCTTTAAGGGGAAGAAGAGAATAAAGACAACGCCTGGCACGACGGTGAGAGGGGCTTGGCAAGAGGTCTTGCCGGTCCCTTTAACCTCGCGTTTCTCATCCAACCTTGCATGGTGGATCGAGTGTTGCAGTGCAAAGCCGGACTGCGGGCGCAGGCGGACGGCTCAGAGGTTCCAGAGCGATGCCGACTGGGGGAAGACGCGACGTACTCGGTACTTCGCAAGCCACGAAGACCCAGGGGTTCGGAAGCCATGATGACGATCAATGCCGAAGGATTGAAGGCGATGGGGGTTGAAACTTGGTGTTGCAGGGGCAAGTATTCCCCCTTTTTACATAATGGGAAGAAGCCCGAGGAGGCATGGAGGTGTACTTGTGTATCAGAGTCCACCCAGGAGCACTCCCACGCTGACCAGGGGGAACGCCAGGGGTCGCTCAGGGGGACTTGAGGCCGTGGGCTAGCCGGGTTGAGCTCTCCGAATGGTGCGCGGGATCCAAAACCCGAGTACGAGGCTCGGCTCCTCTGGCATGTGAGCGTACTACGTAGTAGCCCATACCTTGAGTCCACCGCCATGGAACCGGGCATATTTGTTATCTGTGCTTCTCCCAACGGTCGCAGCATTTTACGTCTACAGAGATGGTCTTGCAGCGAAAGCGAAAGCGGAGAACGGATCCGACTCGTGCCATGCCTTTTTCCTGCCCTCGTGTTAGCACTCACTGCCCCGTCAAGCGCCGGAATCACTGCACGCGGGACGGAACCGGTCGGGGTTAAGGCAGAGCAAGCGCCACCAGCCTTCGTGCGGACAATCCTGCACATCAAATCCTTTCGCAAACGGGGTTGACGCAGGGCCAATGAAGTCTATGCAATGAGGGATCGGGGTGCCGGGTCCCAAAGATCCGCGCCGGGAACAGACCGGAGTGACGGATGCTAAGATTACTACCTCGTAACCTGGAATCCCTGCAGAGGCCCACTTGGGGGGATGCGGGTGCGACCCGCGCTGACAGGGGTGGGAGAGCGCCTTCCCATTATCCCCTTGGATGTCGTGGCGCTGTGAGGCGGTGAATAGTCTCCTGCAGTGAATCCATGCGGGACACGGCAGTTGAAGGAACGCCGTTCGAGGATGGAGGAACCCCACCCCGACTGCAACATCGCTTAACGGTGGAGGATGATCGGCGTCAAAGGAAGCCCCGGAGAGGCTTCCAATGGCTTTTCAAAATATGTCGCAAGCTCGATCAACGCAGCTGGGGATAGAGATTGGTGATTGCTCGCGAGAATGGGATCCACCGTTATCGTGAAGTGACTCTGTATTAAATTTATTCCATGTTCGTAGGGCCGACAGTTCAAGGGCACCTGTGGTTCTCGCCATGTCGAGATGACGGGGAAGAAGACGCACTCGGCCTCGAACGCCCAAGGGTCCAGACCTTCCGCGCAAAGACGCTCAGCCGCCCCGTGCCAGGGATCCCCCGCCGATATGGGATTTTCTTGCAAGGGGGTTTCTCCACACGGCCCCGGTCGAGCGTTCCAACAATGAATAATGGCCCTGCGCGCCCCCGGCCAGCGGAGTTGAATCCGCGGGGAGTGGACCCGCGCTTCCGCTTCCTCTTGTGCATTGGGTGCTGACAACGTTGCAACCCTGCGCACCTTTGCCGGAAAAGGGAAAATATCCTCGTGTCGTCCCAGTACGCTTACACTAACCATACCCTCACCACCGGGCAGGCTTTACTTGAGCGGCACGTCATCTTACGAGAAAGAGAAGAGATGAACGAGATCCACGAACTGCCCATTTCAGAGCTGATTGATTCACTTGTATGTGCTTGCGCAAATGATGAGCATGCGCAGACACGAATCCGTCATCGGAAGGGCGCTATGAGGCGACCCATGCCATGGAAAAGAAGGGCCGCGAATGTCCAGGAACGAGAAAGCACCAATTAAACATCAACCTCTCGGGGCTGTGAGTGGCGTTTCCGTTGCTACATCGGGGAGCGGCAGGAACTGTCCCGGAGACACTTGGCAGGCAATTGCGCGTCTCGGCTCCACCCTACCCGTTCTTCATTCCGCCGCCGATCCCAAATGGGCCCGCCCCGCCCAAATCGCCGGGTCCCTTGGATCGCCGTTCCTCTCGAATCCGAGCGCGGCGATTGCTAATGGGACCCAACCCCAACGTCGCCCCGGCCAAAAGAGGAACTGCGGACCCATTACCAGGGCTCCGGAATGGTGTCCCTCGTCTACAGTACGTACAGGGGACGGGGAGAGCGACTTTCGATCGCCTTGTCAGTGCGTGGGTCGGAGGGTGGTGCCACTGCGACCCTGTATGCACCACCATGCAACCGGGACTCTGGCGGGGGAGCTCCATGCCTGCGCAGCTGCCCCCTTTCTGCAGCACACCCCTCGTCCGCACGAGGTGGCTGATAAAACGTGGTTCTCCGGTCGGCGCCCTGATTTCACCCTCCCCCTTTCCCCTTTCTTTTCCTTAGTCACACGCCACGCGATAGAGTGGTATTCCGGTCTTTGGCACGGCAGGATCGAGAAACTATGGAGTCCATGGAGTCAGAGTCTGTATTGTCGCCGCCGGTCGACTCGTCTCCGGCGTCGTCCCCAACCGGGGGCGCCGAGGGGCTTGACTGGGTGGCCCTGATCGAGAGTGCTCGCCAGTACAAGGCGGGCATCATGCTCTTGACGCCCGCCGTCACGCTCTTCCTGTGGTTCTTCGTCTCCTACCAGCTGTCGCCTCTGAAGAAGTACCCCGGACCCTTCCTAGCAGGTATGTTATCAACCCTCCCGGTCACAGCATCCACCAGGTGCTACATCTGCCTTTGACTCCTACCCCGACAACCCAAACATGCACACATGTATCACGCTCCCTAACAGCTGAAACCAGGATGGACCAATCTCTGGAGGCTCTACCACGCCTGGGCGGCCAACTACGGGCCCTACATCAAGAAGCTCCACGAGAAGTACGGCCCCGTCGTGCGAATAGGGCCCAACCTCATTGACATCGACTACCCGGAAATCTCCAAGGTGGTCTACGGCACCGACGGCAGCTGGATCAAGACCGACTTCTACAAGAACAGCAGCTCCGTGGTCGACGGCCAGATCCAGTACCACATGTTCAGCCAGGTCGAGAGCGGCAAGCACGCGCGCATGAAGCGCCCCGTCGTGCGCCACTACTCCACCTCGGCCGTGCTGGTTATGGAGCCCAACATGGACTCCGTCATGAACGATTTTACCCGGCACCTCGATGAACGGTTCGTCAAGACAGGCGAGACCTGCCAGTTCGGCCAGTGGCTCAGCTTCTGTAAGTCCTCCATTGCGTCCTAATCCCAAGACCGCTGTGGGTTCCCAATGGGAAGGGGAAAGGGTCAGCTCTAACAGCCACAAGTCGCCTGGGACTTCCTCGGCAAGAACACCTTTAGCAAGTCCTTTGGATACATGGACGCCGGCCGCGACTTCGACGGCAGCCTCGCCATCGCCGACCAGTCCATCGACTACCTGGCCATGTGCGGCCAGATGCCTTGGCTGGACTACTGGCTCGACAAGAACCCCATATACCCCCTCGGCCCGCCCAACATCGGCAACGTCACCGCCATCGCCGTCCAGTCCATGGTAGCCCGCCTTAAGGGCGAGGATAAGAACTTCGACCCGGCGAAGCCCGACTTTTTGCAGTACTTCATCGAGTCCAAGTCCTCGCACCCAGAGATCGTCGACGAGAGCGCCATCATCGGCTACCTGCTTCTGAACCGTAAGTCCCGGCGCCCAACCGGCAGGCCCTCCCTTTTGTGCGCAAGAGCTAACAAAATGCAGTCATCGCCGGCGCAGACACCACCGCCATTAACCTCAAGGCCCTCTTCTACTACTGCCTCAAGGACCAGCGCGTCTGGAAGAAGCTCGTCTCCGAGGTCCGCGCCAAGGCCCCGCGCGACGCCCCCTGCCCGCACTCCGTCGC
This sequence comes from Sordariomycetes sp. S4602, assembly GCA_023628835.1. Lineage (NCBI taxonomy): Eukaryota > Fungi > Ascomycota > Sordariomycetes > Sordariomycetes sp. S4602. Next base: position 79,529 of record JAMAJV010000020.1, on the reverse strand, counting down.
CAAGTCCATCCCCTACCTCGAGGCCGTCATCCGCGAGTCCATCCGCTTCCACCCGCCCGTCTCCATGATCATGGAGCGCGTCGTGCCCCCGCAGGGCCTCGACCTGCCCGACGGCTCGCGAGTGCCCGGTGGCTCCTTCGTCGGCATGAACCCCTACATCGTCGGCCGTAACAAGACAATCTTTGGCGACAACGCCGAGGAGTTCTACCCGGACCGCTGGCTGCGGCGTGCCGAGGAGGGCGACGAGGAGTACGCCGAGCGCATGCAGGCGTACGGGTCGGCCTCGCTGGCCTTTGGCGGCGGCTCGAGGATCTGCCTGGGCAGGAACCTCAGTCAGATGGAGGTGTACAAGATTGTGCCGACGCTGATCGCGCGGTACGACATTGAGCTGGCGGACCCCAACGAGGTGTGGTGGAGCAGCGCCAGGTGGTTCTACCGCGTGAAGGGTGTGGTCTGCAACATCAAAGCCCGCTCCGATTAAAGCCTCTAGACTCGGTAATCGGCCCGTGGGGATTAAGTCGTGGACTACATGTTCGTCGTTTAATGCTCTCGGGTTTCCCGCCGTCGCTCTTTTTTGGTACATACATAGCCCCAAGAACCGGAAAGATGGCCAGAATGCCCCGCTGGGAGCACCTCCACCACTAGATAGGTACTTTTAATAAACACACTTCTTTACGGTGTGTTCGACTAAGAAGTTCCAAATGTATATATCTGTATCTCTGTATATCTCGATCTCCACCATGGAGGCCGCATCGATACGGAAGGAGGCGGGCCATGTGGGTCATAATGTCGGACATGACTGCCCAGCCTTCAGACCCGAGTATTCCCCACTCTGTAACCGAGCCTCTTCCTCCGGCCATGGCGGTGGGGCTTGTGGGGCTTGACTGTCGTTGCTAGCTTTCCAGGTCTCCGGGCCCGTCATTCCCAATGACACGCTGCCGTGCGTTCCGGACGAGAAGCTGGTCCTCCCGTGTAGGTATGATTGCTACCGAGTATGCATCTGCAAGGGCCTCCCAACCCATGTGCAACTTCGACCCCTCGGACGGCTCTCCGAGACCCCGATGTCAGGGTAGGTTCTAACTGACCAGCCTGTACCGCGCTGTCTTTGGGCATTAGGAGGTGGGAAGACCCCGATACGGGCAAAGCAGATGGAAGGAGACCCCGACCTCCCGCACTTCCCGCCTTGGTGTCGTACTGGGATGATAAGTCTGTACAACCTCTGGTTCGACCTACCACAGAAGGTGATCTTGGCCTACTGGAACGGAGCCGTTATGGAGGGCAAGACGGACGCTGAGTACGGCAAGGTACGGTACTGGGCTGGTAATGCACTGTCTATCAACGAGCGGGTTGTTTACTATCATAAGAAGGGGCAGGATGGGGAACAAGTAAAGGCCAAGGAGGATGGAACAGGCTAACCTCGTGCCCGCGAGCGACAACGCCTACGGCCACGTTATATGCCTGACTCCGAAGAACGGCTTTGCGGACGGATGGAACCCGAGGACCCGGAGGAAGAGGCCGTCCGAGCTGGAGCACGCCGGGCGGATGGAGTAGCGTGTCCGTTTCAGCCCCGGATAGAGCGACGGTTGCGCCAGGGACCGCGGAGGAATGCAGCGTATGGTACACAGCTCTGAGGGCGACACTTGCGCGTTGCTCTCGAGCAAGAGCCCCACAACCATTGACATATTTCTCCAGATGAACCCGTCGCTAGGGACCACGTACGCCGGGTGCGACGCGAAATTAGAGCCTGGCCTGACGTGCTGTGCGCTGCTCAATGTTGACGCCGTCCCCGGCGAGGCCCCCGAGGATCCGTAAGACCCAGAATTGCCCGTGACGACTACCACTACCGATACAGAGACACCAACACCAACACCGACCGACATGCTGCCTCCAGGGCCAACGTTGACAGGTAGCCCGGAGAACTGCGATGAATGGTGTCTCATACAAGGTAACTAGAATCACTTCTTAAATGTCTATTGTCATATCACTTTTGATTTCCAAAGCCGGACAGGACTAATCGTAGTCTATGACCATACCAGACGGCGACGGAAGTTGGGACGCCGCTGACAAGCATGATATCACATTGGACCGATTTTACGAATGGTAAGATCTACATCCTGTGCCCTAACAAGGATTAGGCCGACTGCCCAGTAAACTTCTGGGTAGGCTATGCTTACTGCGTAGGGGTAGATATTTAGTTCTTTCTCTTTTATTATAGGATCTCTTGGATTGGCTCCATTAGTTCGCATCCTTAAGGTCACTCTCAATATCCATCATCCACTGGACCTCCGCACACAATTTCCTCGCCTCCTCTTCCGATAACCTCTGCATCGGCTCTCGCGGACTGCCTCCATACCCATGATACTTGTCCAAGATAGCCTTGAACCCAGGTATCGCCCTCTTCGTCAGAGACCAATCTGCCTCCGCGAGCTGCTGCTGCAACTCCGCCGCTTTCTCCAACTCCCCCGCGACAGCAAGGTTGTAAACCCGCACGCACGCCCTGGGGAACACGTTCGCCGCGCCCACGATGGCGCCGCTGCCCCCGGCCGCGACCATGGACGTGATAAAGTCCGCGATGCCCCCGAACGAGAAGTATTGCTCCCCGGCGCCGCTCTTCTTTGGATACAGCTCGGACACCGAGTTCGTCGCGCGGACGACCCTGGTGAGCTTGCCCACGTTGCCGCACGTGAACTTCGTCCCGACGATGTTGGGGTGGCCCGCAAGGCGGATCAGCGTGTCCGAGTCGATGTCGATGCCCGCGGCGGCGCCGGGGTAGTTGTAGATCACCACGGGGAGGGGGCTCTCGTCGGCGACCTTTGTGAAGTAGCGCTCGATCGTCGGCGCGTCCATCGCCCACTTGAAGAAGCTGGGGACCATCAGCAGCGCCGCCTCACCACCTGCCTCGGCCGCCTCCCGGCACAGCTGCAGCGTTCCCCGGACGGACTGGTCTGACGCCCCGACGATGAGGCTGGTCTCTGCGAAGCCGGCTGCGTCGAGGGCCTGGCGGGTGACTTTGGTGACTCGTGCTCGTTCTTGCGGGGAGAGGTAGACGGCCTCACCGTTGGAGCCGTTCGTCACAACGCCCACCACGCCCGCTGCAGCGAGGCGGACGGCATGTTTGGCGGTGGTGTCGATATCCAGGTCCTCGGTTCCGGCATGGAAGAAGACCTGGGTTGGCGCGTAGATACCGGGGCGGAGCTGGCGTGCCATGGCTGCAAGATGTTCTTTCCCTTCTCGTACACTTGGTTTCCTAGTGTTCCTCTATACGCGGTTGAGTTTTGATAATTGCAGCCACGGTCAAGGAAAGGGTCCCGAGGTGAAGTCCGCGCTGAGTGCCGACTTCGCAGACATCGTGCTTATGGCAGCTTGCTAGTCCCACCAATACCGCGCATGACACGACGAATTAGCGTTCAATCCGTGTGGAGAAGGCAATTCTTTAGTTGGGGCAATCCCTTGATCTCCACGCGGATGTTACCCGCCCTGAGGCCTCGTGACGCCGCGGAACGTGAAGACGGGGAAAGGCGGCACCGAAAGAGACAGTGCGAGCCAAGCCCCGGCTCCACCGTCGAGCGGGGAGAAGCGGCACCGGCGGAAAGGCCACTGACATCTGCCGAATCCCTCCCTGTCTTGGCCCCCGGCGCTTCTTCTCCACGTCCCCAAATTGCGCTTGGCCCGATCGGGGCCGATATCCCCAAGCGTTTGGCAGCCCCCATGCCAAGCCTCTCTCCGTCGGGACGGGGGAAGGTGGGAAGCAGCTGCCGGCGGGGGTCTCGGCCCACAACCACACGCCGAGGGGAGCTCATAATGGCTCCGCACCTCGTTGGTCGCACTTGAGAGTATGGCGCGCCATTCGAGGCCCCTCCGAAGTGGGGAATTCCACACTTGGAGACACTATTAAGGGTGTGGTAATTGGAGAGATCCCCTCTTCCCAGCACAAGTGTAGCCATAGCCGGTCGCATAGTATCGAACTCACAAACACCCTGCAAAAAGGCCTTCATTCCTATCGCGCATCAAACATCTCTGTCCTTACTCAAAACCCCTTCTTTGTTATTCAGATCCCTATCACTCTGTGCTTCTCTTGCCACCCAGCCTGTTTTCATAGCCCTGACCACTACGATGATATCAAGACTCTCTCCGGCGGACGTAACCATCGTCGACTTCAAGGTCATCGACCTGAGGTTCCCTACTAGTCTTAACGGAGTCGGCTCCGATGCCATGCACGTCGGGACAAATGGGTCTCAACCGTACATCCAACTTATTACCAACCAGCCTAGTTTGATTGGAGAGGGAATTGTATGTCCACACCGCGACCCAGCATCAAGTGCGAAATGAAGAGCGATGCCCGTCAACTGACCTATCAATAGGCCTTCAGTAATGGCCGGGGAAGCGAACTCATCTGCACCTGCCTCGAGACCTTCGCTAAGCGCGTCGTGGGAAAGACCATGCACGAGCTCACCCGCGACATGGGCAAGACCTGGCGCTACATGGTCTCCGACTCGCAGTACCGCTGGGTCGGCCCGGAGAAGAGCGTCACGCACCTCGCCATGGCCGGCGTCCTGAACGGCGTGTGGGACCTGTGGGGCAAGATCCTGGCCAAGCCGGTGTGGCAGATCGTCTGCGACATGACGCCCGAGGAGGTCGTGCGGTGCGTTGACTTCAGGTACATCACCGACGTGATCACGCCCGAGGAGGCGGTCGCGATGCTTGAGAAATCGCAGGAAGGCAAGGCGGGGAGGTTCGACGAGGCGTGGACGAATGTTGCGGTCCCGGCGTACTCGACGTCTCCTGGGTGGATGGCTCTTTCGGGGGACAAGATGAAGGAGGTTCTTGACCAGGAGATCAAGGAGGGGTACACCGTCTTCAAGTTCAAGGTTGGCTCGGATGTTAAGGCCGACCGGGCGAAACTGGCCGCCATTCGGGATGTGCTTGGTTATGACGAGGGCTACCAGATAATGATTGATGCGAACCAGGTAAGCGCTGGGACTTGACATCATGTCGTCGACAAGGGCCATCTGGACTAACGAGCTCTCAGGTCTGGAGCGTCCCGGAGGCTATCGAGCACATGAAGCAGCTTGTAGAGTTCAAGCCAGTTTTCATCGAGGGTATGTTCAAACTGTCGGTAGATTGTCTCTAAGCACGCTAACGGTCCCTCGCAGAGCCCACGAATCCCGATGACGTCCTCGGCCACGCCGCCATCAGGAAAGCCCTCAAGCCCTACGGAGTCGGCGTCGCCACCGGCGAGGCCGCCCAGAACCGCGTGACCTTCAAGCAGCTCCTCCAGGCCGAGGCCACCGACGTGTGCCAGATCGACGCCGTGAGGCTGGGCAGCGTGAACGAGTGCCTGGCCGTCATGCTGATGGCCTCCAAGTTTGGCGTCCCCTGCGTGCCGCACAACGGCGCCATGGGTCTCACTGAGCTGACATCCCACCTGAGCCTGATCGACTATGTTGCTGTCACGGGGCGGAAGTCCATGCTCGAGTATGCGGACAGCTTCCGGGAGAACCTCCGCCACCCGTCGAGGATTGTGAACGCGCATTACGAGACGCCCCTCGCGCCTGGGTATTCCACCGGGTACACGGATGACGCCCTTGAGAAGTACGTTTACCCAACGGGTAGCTTCTGGAAGAGCGACGTGGGCCAGAAAATCATGAACCAGCCTACTGGTGGCGAGCTGTAGGCGTGTAAGGACTTGGAAATATGTTACCATAGTTTGGCAGTCTCTGCGTTTCGCGTGTTTCGCATTATACGATGGATATAGAATAAAACGTTAAAGACACGACAATATCCTTTGCTTCCTCTGCATCTCCTCTAAAATAGTGACCACTGTCCCCAGACTAGATATCGCCCAGGGCCGGATGTTCTGAATTGCCAAGGTCTGGAGCTCGTCAATGTCGGGGACCAGGTGTTTGAGCGCCGGGCTGAGCGACGATAGAGTAAGGACTATCACAGCCCCTAGTGATCTAGTGAAGCTTTGTTAGGATGACCTGGAACACATCTAGGGATGAAATACACTTACGACAGCGAGAATGTCCACGTGTACGGGCTCGGCTTTCGAAGGATGTCCGTCGTGCTCCGGAGGTACATGCGGCAGCTCTCGATGCACAATGCTGCTTTCTCAAGGACGGATTCCGAGTGCAGCGACGTCTCGTTGAGGGTCACGTTCAGAACAAAGGGGCGGTAGATGATGTGCCTCGCGGCGAAATAGCGGATCCGGAGGACGGACTCCCGGTCGTTGATGGCCGGACCCAGCGCGAGGGACGGCCGGTACGCCTCGGGAATGGAGGCGTGCCAGAGGTCGAGCTGACGCTGGAGCTCCTCGCACACGACGACCATGGAGGATATCTCCTTATCTGAAAAGTCCTCCGGCGCCATCAGTGAGGTGGAGGACAGGGAGAGGGCGTGCTGTTTCTGGGGGTAGAGGGAGTTGTGGATGCTGTTGAGCAGGCGTCGGACGGCCAGCTCGGCGAGAAAGCAAGTTGATGACATTTCCCCGACGCTGTGGCAGCTTGGAAGAGGCGTGTCTTCGATGAGTTGCTGGAGGCCGCTGCGTGGCAGTTCCATCTCGGCTAGTCGGTCGCACTCAACGAGGAAGGCTGACCAGGCCAGGCGCAATATGACCTCGCGGGACCCTGGCCCGTCGTGTCTAATATCGAAACTATCGAGGAAGACGTCAATGTCACTGTACGCACGTAGGATGAACACGAGCAGAGGAGGGACATACCCCGACAGCTTGAACTGAAGGATTGTTGAAGCCGAGTGAATCAATCGCCAGCTCTGCAAGGGCCGCACGATATAGGCAAAGTACACGCTGGCCAGCACCAATGCTTGCGCGAGCACAATGCTGTAGGTGAAAGACCAAGACGAGAGGGAGAGGAGGGTGGGCATGGCGTGCTGGATGTACTCCATGCCGGGCGGCGAGGCCGAGAAGTTGCTCGACTCGGGGGACGCCGTCGCGACGGTCGCAAGGGCAAAGACGACGAGGCAGAGTGCCGATTCGACGCTGGAATCGACGCCGTTTTCCAGGAACGCGTGGTATAACTCTTGGAAGGGCCCCTCGTCTAGTATCGGGTGGTTCGTGTGTGCTGTTGCGAAGAATGTCGCCACGAGGTAATCCGCCATCTCCCGCGTGATATGCAGCTCCGGCGGCGTGCTAGGTAGCGTTTCAAAGGATAGCTCGGGGGGGAGTGCGTGCTTGGACTCTAGTAGGAAGAACAGGTCCTTCGGGTACTCCCCGACCAGTGCCCTCATCGCGGGCATGCGCAGCAGATAGCTGGACGACGTCTTGTGCTTGACCGGGATGTCCAGCGGCGGCAGGGACGCACTGTCTGGGAGGTCATAGCCGGGAGTCGGCCACGCGGGAATGGGGACGTTGAATCTCCCGCCGATTGAGGGCAGTGAGGAGGTTTGGCTGTGCGGAGACGTCCCCTGCGCGTCTTCATGCACGCTCCTGCGTCTCAGCTCGGAAGACAGGGCCGCGACGGCCTGTGTGTGGCTGTCCAGCATGGTCTCGATATGCCGGAGTCTGGTCAAGATCTCGCGGCTGCCGCCCGAAGTGTCGATCCTTGAGAGGATGTCGGTTAGCGCTGCTCACAGGACCGAGAATAAGAGCTGACTCGGGGGAGCCTACCTCTGCGAAGGGGTATCGTCATATTGGCACTCAACGTCAGCCTCGATGCAATTTTGGCACCTGGGCTTCACTGCGTCGCATCGGCGCTTCCTGCACGCAGACTCTGGTTAGCCCCTACCGAGACTGGGAAGAGCAGGGCAGGTCTTCTGCGGGGACGTGGAGCACATGTGGATCCCGGGCGGTGGTGGCTACGAACCGATGGCGGCAGAACGCGCAGGCCAATGCGACCCTCTTCCTGTTGAAACTCATGGTGCGGAGGCTCCGCGCTGGGATGAGAGCAAGACGATGGGTCGGGTGCAGCGGTTGTGGGCGGCAGGCGTTACCGTCGGGGCGGAAGACAAAGCGGGATATTGCTCAAGGCAGATGATGTGGAGAATTCATGGGGAAGGCGGGGCTGGAAGGACCGGCCTTGGCCTCTGCTCTTGACACGGTGTGGGGTTCGCTAGTTTTTCCCCGGACCCTTGTGATCAACGCAAAGAACCTCCAAAATCGAACGATGGAAATGCCAGGCCTGGACCGCGCTAACAGCAATCCCGTAAGCGGCTCGTCCTTCAATGCTTGTAATACTAGGTCTGGAGGTCTTGGATGCTCACTACTCGCCAGTCTAAATTAGAAAGGTACAAATCCACGTGCTCTGGCGGGCGAGGATAGCGTTAGTGCCGCTTCCGCCTGCCATCCTACCTCGCTCGTGGCCCACTGGCTTCTGCTGCCCATAAGGCACTTGTTGCTACCAGAAGTACTACATACTAAATGAAGGCCGGGTTTATATAACCATATGAAGCTGTAGGCTCTTCTGTCTTTATACTTTTTATGATGTGGTTACCCCCGCAGACTTCCGGTATTACAGGGAATGATGTTGGTTGAGGAACAGAGCAGGTTGGAAGGACAAAGTAACAGTGTATTATTATTTCTCTGCAACGTTCCTATTGTGCAGTTCCCTATTAAGGAATATGAAGAGAATCTCGAGAGTACCAGGAGCCCGAAAGCCATAAACATCTCTTAGACGCGCTCCTCGACGTGCTCGGAGACAGAGACACGCTTCTCCCCGGCAGCGTCAGCGATCCTCCTCTGCTCAGCCTCAATGAACGCCTGGGGCCGCTCCCGCTGGGTCATGTCGGGCTTTCCGCAGACGATGAGGCCAGGGTTCTGGATGAAGATCTGGTCCATGTCCTCGAGCGTGCGCCTGGTGGTCTCCGGGTAGAAGAAGAAGACGATCGGGAAGTAGAGCCAGCAGATGATGGCGAAGACTAGGGGGGTCGTTGGTTAGATATACGCAAGGGGCACCATAGGAGATCGAGAAAACTCACTCAGGTAGAATCCCCACTTCAGGTTGTCGACACCCGCCTTTGTGAACTGGGTGACAATAAAGCCGCCCATCCAGTTCGTGGCAGTGGCGGCGGCGGCACCACGGACCCGCCAGCCGATGGAGTTCACCTCCGAGTTGTAGACCCACGCGACCTTTGCAAAGCTGGTTCCGTAGAAGAAGTAGTACAGGAAGAACATGGCCGTGACGACGCGCCCCAGCTATCGACGGGTTAGACTTTGTTAGATTGTAACCTGAGGAGAAGGTGTTACATACAATTTGCTGCTTGGACTCGTCCTTTTGGGCCTGCTGGAGGCAGATTGCGGCAATTAGGTAGCAGGAGCCCATCGTGGATGAGCCGTACAACATCATCCTGTTCCAGTTGTCAGCTCCATGCCACTCGATCGGGGATCGCTCTACTTACTTCCGTCGGCCAAAGTTGTCAATGAGGAGGAGGCAGCAGAACGCAGCGCCGAGGTAGATGGTCCCGTTGACTCCCGTGAGGAGGCGGCTCGTCTGCTCGTCGTACCCGACGCTCTGCTGCAGGAGGGTGGGGAGATAGTATCCCAGCGCGTTGACGCCGCTGAACTGCTGCATGAACTGCGTGCCGCAGGAAAGCATGAGGCGGCGGAAGGTTTGCGTCTTGTCGCGGCATCGGAACACGTCCTTGACGGGCACGCGATCCTTGCGCTCGAGCTGGATGGAGGCCTGGATCGACAGGAACTCGGCGGTGACGTCCGGGTGGTCGACGGGTATGTCCTTGCCGAGCAAGCGCGCAATGACCTTTTGCGCCTCCTCCGGCCGGTCCTTGAGCATCAGCCATCGGGGGGACTCGGGGACGAAGAGGAGGCCGGTGGCGACGATTATGGGGAAGATGAGCTGGAACGCGAGGGGGAAGCGCCACTGGAGGGGTCCGCCCTCGAAGAAGAGGCCGTAGTTCATCCAGTTAGCCAGGCAGAAGGCGGCGGTGTTGCACAGGGAGCCGACGACGACAAGCTTTCCGCGGATGCGCGGCTTGGAGCATTCGGCTTGGAATACGGGGCAGGTCGAGGAGGATACACCTGTTATCAGGGCCAAAGTCAGTGGATCCGCGAGGTATTCGCCTTCAGAGGCGTGGGAGGACAGGTATGGGAGGGGGCTCGTACCCATGCCGAAGCCGTTGATGATTCGGCCTATGAGCATCTGCGGAAGATGCCACGAGACGATCTGCAGTACGGCGCCGACGAAGTTTGCGGTTAGGCCGACGGCAACGGTCTTCTTCCGACCTAGCCTATCACCGAGGGTAAAGGCGAAGATGGCTCCGAAGAAGGCTCCGAGCTATCGATGATGTTAGGATCCGCGCAAACTCCCATCCTCCCAATCCCGAAACTGGGCACGCGTACCGCAAATGAGCTCGAGGTGATGCCTGAGATGTCGGCGTCTTCGGTTTCGGGGAACCACTTCTTAAAGTCCGAGGATATCAAGACGCCGGAGAAGACGCCCTGGTCGTAACCGAACCAGGCCATGGACGCTGAGGCGCAAAGGGGTCAGCTGTCATGCCGCACGCGCTCGAGATGTCGCCTCGAGGAAACGGGGGAGCACGTACTGGCGTTAACCATGGTGATAAGAACCATGAGCCACGTCCCATCGACGCGATCGCTGAGGGAAAGCATCGTGAAGACGCGATTATGATCGCTCGCGTACAAGGTGCGCCGTGGATTGGATTCGATCGCAAAAGGTATTTGTCGGAATCAAGCACCGCCTGATGACCGTTACCAAGAGGTGAGTCTTTGAAGGCCTGCGTCGGTGATGGACGATCTGCTTTCTCTCCTCAAGGCACAAGGGCGGGCGCCGATCGCGGTATAAATATATCTGCAGGCAACCGGTTCCTTGGGACAAGGAATGCCGCGTCGAACGAGCTGCCGGGGTTGCCGCTCTCCGAGTGAGTCGCACGGGCCAAGAAAACACACCCCCTTTCGCTTCCGCGCCTAGCCAGATTGAGTATTTCGACCCCACGGGGCTCAGAAGCTCGTTCCCAGGGCGCTCTGGGCTGGGAAGTTGGGGTAGCCTCGGTTCTGTGGGGAAGCAGGATTATCTCCAGCCCAAGATGTCGTGGCGGATGGGCATTGTAGGAGGCCCGCCTCCACAGCGTCCGGGGTGCGTTAACCGAGGAGGACATGATCTGCGGGCCACACATCGATTAGGGTAGTGCGAATAATAATGGCACCATTGGACTGCGGGGACACGCTACCGATTGGTGCCCTGTTGCGACTGGTGCTGGGGATACTTGGCGGGGAAAGGCGGCGCCGTAACTCCGCTCATTCCCGCACACCTGCCGCATTTCCCCGTTGTCCAAAGGAGTGGAATAGTGGGGTGCTCGCTTCATCTTGGATCCCCGCAGTTGGGGCACCGCGCCACCGTCGCGCCGCCGGGATAGTCATCATCTCCAGGGCCCTGGTTCGTGAGCTGGATATGCAGAAGGGGACCAGGATTGTGAGCAGACATTCCACCCCTTGGTCCTTGTGCGTATCACATCACATATTGTTAATTCCCAACAGTCCCCCATAAGGCCATTTACTCTAGAGAAGGACGTGTGGTTCCCCCGAAGGAAATCTAAGAGCAATAACGGGGAGAACATCCGAAACCATGGCCACAGCGTCGTAAGTGAACACGTTCCCGACGCCGCATTACATAGCGTGCTTCCACAGATAATCGGCTCTCTCATATGACCATGGAGTTAACATTATTCTGCGAGTAGGAAACCCGTGCTCGTTACGGGAGCCACCGGCTTCATCGGCGCCCACATCGTCGACAACCTGCTTGCCCGGGGGTTCAGGGTGCGCGGAACGACTCGCTCCCTCGCCAAGGGCCAGGCTATGGTCGATGCACGGCCAGAGCACAAAGGCAATCTTGACTTTGTCCAGATTGAAGACTTTGAAAAGTCGGCCGATTTTACAGAGGCCGTTGACGGCACGGGTGCAATTATCCACACAGCAAGCGTATGTAGCCACGCCTCTCCGTGCTGACGACAGCTAACACCCGACACAACCAGCCCTTGAACTACGAGGCAAAAGACAACGAGAAGGAGCTCATCCTCCCGGCCATCCACGGCGTCCGCGCCATCCTCGAAGCCGCCGCATCCAAGCCGGACGTCTCCCGCGTCGTCATCACCTCCTCCTTCGCCTCCGTCATGGACGCGGGCAGGAAAGCGCCGCCTTACTTCACCTACACCGGGGAGGACTGGAACCCCATGACGTACGAAGAGTCGATCGCAAAAACGGCCCCGGCGTTCATCGCGTACCGCGGCTCCAAGAAGTTCGCGGAGCTGGAGGCGTGGAACTTTGTCAGGGAGAGGAAGCCGGCCTACGACATCGTCACGCTGTGCCCGCCCATGACGTTCGGCCCCGTCGTGCACCCCGTGAAGGACGTGGGTGCCCTGAACGAGTCGAATGCCAAGCTGTGGTCGATCGCGTCCGGGGTGAAGCCGCTCCCCGTGTCGAGGGTTCCGTTCTGGATTGACGTCAGGGACTTGGCAAAGGCGCACGTCGAGGCGCTCCTGCGGCCCGAGGCCGGTGGGAAGAGATACGTGCCCGCGTGCCCGGAGCGGTTTTCATTTGGGAAAGCTGCCGAGATCATGGTGGGCGAATTCGATAGTTTGAGGGATACCGTGTCCGTGGAGGAGCAGGCGATTGACGACTCGCATGGATTGGACGGCGATACCGCCGCCAAGGAGCTGGGCTTCGAGTATCACCCCTTCAAGGAGACTGTGGTAGATCTCATCTCTCAGACCCTGAAGATGGCAAAAGATAGTTCATCTTGATAGAATCCGTACTGGCAGCCATAAACCTAGAACAGTTGAGCAGCCGAAGTTCCCGAATCCCTGGTCATACTGATGCTGTGCGTTACAAACACGGTCCGAAAGCGCGATCGAGCGGGTCCTAATGCTCAGATCCACTCGGTATGAACAGCCGCTGAGATATCGCGAGCGGGGGAAGCTGGAAAGTGGGGCCGCAATCTGCTGTCGCCACGAGACTCCCCAACGCGCCTTGGCAAGGCCGTATCTGAGATTGAGGCCGCCGTGGCTGAGAGGGAAAGGGCGGGAATCAAACCCCGGTATTCTAGAACAGGCGGCCCGCCACAGAGCCGCAGAGTCTATCCCGCGTTCCGCCCTTGGCCAATTACAGAACGCGGTGGCCGAGTGCTCGTACGTATTGGCACTCTCCCACCAGCGGCGAACCCCGACGCCCATCCCCGCGATGCCCCACCGCCTCGTGTTAAGCCAGCTGGCGCATAGGCTAAAGGGGACTAGCCCTCCACAGCAGGCTCTGACCCAGGCGTCATTCCCCACATGAGGGGGATGCCCGGAACAAGGACACCTCACAGATCCCCGTGGGCCTGGCGCGGGGAATGAAAAACTCACTTAGGTGCGGGGTATCGCGAGCTTCTCCACAAGTTGAGCTATCGACTCGTGGGGCATTCGCGCCATGATAAGGCCTGAGCTTGGGGGCTCCCACGTCCCCTTTTCCCCTTCGTCAACCTTTCTCTTCAAAGTTTACTCTACGCCGAGGAATCATACCCAGCACAACAACATCGCCCCACGACTTACACCATGTATCCGGACACCTTTGAGGGATTCGCCGTCCACTCGGCCGACCAGTGGAACAAGCCCAAGAGGCACGAGGTACGGAGTAGCCCCGGAGCGTCTGTTATCGTACCTCAAATCCTGACTGAGGTGGTTTTGTAGTTCAAGCCCAAGCCCTTTGGCGACCGCGATGTCGACATCAAGATTGTTGCCTGCGGTGTCTGCGGCTCCGACCTCCACACAGTGACTGGTGGATGGGGGAACAAAAACTGGCCCATCATTCCCGGCCATGGTATGTACTTGAATCTGCCTAGAAGCGTAAATGGTAATCTGACGATGAGGAAGAAATCGTTGGCGAAGCTGTCAAGGTTGGCGACAAGGTCACGTCGATCAAGGTTGGCGACCGCGTTGGCGTTGGCGCCCAGGTCCTCTCCTGCTTCAAGTGCCCCCCCTGCAACGAGGGAAACGAGACCTACTGCCCAGAGTGGCTGGGTAAGTCTTCTTTTCCCGTTTATGCCCGGGACGGCGACATTCTAACCGGGAATTTACTCCGATAGACACCTACGGCGGCTTCTACCCTGACGGCACCATGACGCAAGGCGGCTACTCGTCCCACATCCGTGCTCACGAGCATTACACTTTCCCGATTCCCGAGGCCCTCGAGACCGAGCGTGTGGCTCCCATGCTCTGCGCGGGCCTGACCGCCTACTCTCCCCTTGTCCGCAACGGCGCTGGCCCCGGGAAGAAGATTGGCATTGTCGGAGTGTAAGACACCACACCAGGACCTGCACGCCCGGGTAACAGTTAACTAACTACCTGTTGTTCGCAGTGGCGGCATCGGCCACTTTGGCATTCTCTTCAGCAAGGCCCTCGGCGCCGAGACCTGGGCGATCTCCCGCACGGACAGCAAGAAGGCCGACGCCCTCGCCATGGGCGCCGACGGCTACCTCGAGACTGGCAAGGACGGCTGGAACGACGGCCACAAGATGACCTTTGACATGATTCTCTGCACCGCCAGCGGATCCGACGGCTTCGACCTGAGCCCCTACCTCTCCCTTCTCCGGGTGCACGGCAAGTTCATCGCCGTCGGCCTCCCCGAGGGCGAGGGCTGGCGCGTCGCCCCCCAGAGCCTGATCAAGAACGGATGCCTCATCGGTAGCAGCCACCTCGGCAGCCGGGAGGAGACCCTGGACATGCTCAAGCTGGCCGCTGAGAAGGGCATCAAGAGCTGGGTCGAGAAGATCCCTGTTGGGGAGGAGGGCGTCGGAAAGGCCTGTAAGTGTTGACCCGGAGAGTGACCGTCTGGCGAAGAGGCTAACAAATATCCAGTGGAGCGGCTCCATAACAATGACGTGAAATACCGCTTCACGCTTACTGATTACGACAAGCAATTCAACTAGGCTAAGGGGTGAAGGCGCCTGCTATCGTGGGTTGTGTATTTGTGGGAGGTATACTTATGAAGCATGTTTAGAGAAGGTGTATGGAGGGAAGTTGTCTTACATGGGCGTTGCACAGAGGGGATTATCGACAAGTCCTGAGTTTTCGCCAAAGAATTCACGGTGGCCGAATTTACTATAACCGGGTGGCCCGAATTTATATGAACATCGGTCTAACACTACGGACTTCATTCATAACTTTCGAGTTTATATGGTGTGTTTTTCGCGGCCATTGTAACATTAGGAACTAGCGAAGTATAAGTCTTATCTTCGTAGAGGGCGTTGTTCATCCAGGATAAAAATAACGTGCCGTGCTAACCGTAGAAGGGGTTTGAATAGCATGTCATAAATGCAAGACGAACAATCGGACATTCAAATAGTATGGTGATATTATACGGTCTAAAATGCATTATATATGATCTAGTAATCGCTGTATATGTCTTCATACCTTGGATATGCCAATGGCCTGCCTTTCAAACATGAGCAATTAGCTTTGGGCCAACCCGCGCGAATCGGGTGGACAAATGGAAAGATGCCGCCGTGAACAACATGAAGCCGGAGAATAGTTGAACCCCGAGGAAGCTTCCCGTGTTATCTAGGATCGCGCCGCCAATGGGCGCACCGCACAACGCGGCGATGGAGCTCAGTAGGTACAAGGTCCCCATACGGGCACCAAGAAAGCTGAGGTCGTCGGTGATCGACGCGAGCACAACTGCGGGTAGAGAGACGATGCCGCCCGAGGTGAACCCGTACAGGACTGCAAAAACGATGTTTCCCGGCCCCGTGTGGACGGCAATCCAAGAGAAGGCAACGATGCATGCCATGCTAGTGATTGAGACCATCGTATTGACCGATCCGATGAGGTTGACGACGGGCGACGGTGCGAGACGGCCGAGGGCCGAGGCCGCGTTGAGGATAGCGAGGAGATTAAGGGCGATGTTTCGATCCGTGAGGCCGTGGCTCAAGGCGTATGTCTGGACGTAGAAGATGGGAGGGAAGAAGCCAAAGTTGCTGAAAAACATGGCTATGCAGAATAAGACGTAGGGGGGCTCGCGGAAGGCCTTTAGGTCGAAGGGGGAGCGGACCTTCCGCGGCTTCAGGCGGAATCGCATAACAGTCGCCGAAAAGGAGCAGGTCCCAAACACGATGAAGCCGAGGACGCGAGTCGTCCACGCGAATCCCAACTTGTCGATTAGAGCTTGGAAGATGAGCGGGTAGACCACGCCGCCGATGCTGCTGCCGCACACTGCGATGCCGGTGGCGAGCGCCCGCTTCTTGTAGAAGTATTGTGGGAGGAGAGACAGGGACGGGACCACCATGCAGCCAGCGCCCAGGCCGACGCAGACTCCCTGGGCGAGAATGACCTGCCAGTACTCGGTCGCGAGACTGGTCATCATGAACCCGAAGCTGATTGCAAACGTCCCGACCCATATCGTCGTCTTAAGCCAACCACCGTCGAAGAGGGGGCCCGTTACCACGCCCCCTGCTAGAAGCAGGCAGGACTCGAGTGACCCAATCCATGAGATAGCATTTGAGGTCTCATCCGACAGGAGGTTTGTCTTGTAGTACGTTTGAAACACACCGAACGTATTGACAATACCCCTACCGAATAAATTAGATACTAGTTTGCATAGGCAATGGAAAGTCGGGTGCGACTCCCTGGCGCGCGAACGTACCATGAGTTGAAGAAGAGCATAGCGGCTCCCGCGACCTGGAGCCAAGCCACCAAGCCACCGTCGGGGACATCGGGGGCGATTGGTGAGACAGGTTCCGGGATCGGCGCTGTGGCTTCCGGGGAAGACTCCCGACCGGAGTCGTGCTTCCACTCTTTTGTCTCGGACATCAGAAAAAGGAAGGTATCAATTCTAGAACTTTACTGTTCGGGGCCATCAGGGGCGCCAGAAGAAAAGGGGGAAGCAAGGTGACGATCCGGAATATGACAATTGTTAATTACCAGCGGGGGACGGACAACCCGGCCGCGGACGCCGCCGCGACCCGAGTTCAAAAGATTTTTCACCCCTGTTATTTTTATTTTACTAAGGATGTTTTCCCTCTCGCGCTTACAAATTTCTTATGACCGAAGGGCGAGCGCCGAAGGCCTCGCCAATCCGAGCGGAGCAAGGTCGTGCTTTTGCGGGGAAAGACCGCAAGGTGTGGAGAGGCGCGGCAGCACCTCTCGGCATATACATCCGGGTGCCGAGAATCCGGAGGCGACTCGGAATTCGGACGAGAGTTTGTTGACGGCCGTGGAACCCGAGCAACGAAGAAACTAACAGAACGGCGTAACGTACTGCACTTCGAATTGATAGTGCCTCTATCTTACGACGACGCCGAAAGAACCGAATGCTTCTCTAGCCCACATACACTCTTAGTCGTCGTAAAACACCATCGTGCGGATCTCAATGCTCTGCCTCCACGCGTCGTCCGCGTGCTGTGGGTTCTGAAAGGCCGAGTGCGGTGCCCTTCGCGCCACATCCTGGCGCGAGTCGCAGCACTTGATGAGAAGAACTTCGTCCGGCCGCTGCCCGTACTTGAAGTACCATCGATGCGCTGGGTTCGGTTTCACCGTCCATGATTCGCGCTCGTGGTCCTCGTAGATGATGCGCCCGGGGACGAGGTCCTCCTCTGCGATTGTGGTGGCGTCCGCGACGGCCAACGGATCTTTGTAAATCGGTTTAATGGGTCGCCAGGCCTTTAAATTCCATGAAGCAAGTTAATGACCGCGTCATGCTGACAACCACTGCAAGGAAGGGGGAAGACGAACATTTATAATCTGCCACCGGCGTTTAAGGAGTTCATCGGCTTCGCCCGGCAGTAACCACTTGATCAATGACTCTGCTCCAGCATATGACTGATCAACATGGGCACGGAGAATGGGCCCTCGGACGGATTGGTTTCCGGCGCCCAGGCTATGCCAGTTTGTGGGGCCGTGGCGAGTTTTATGGTCAAATATAAACACACGCGATGCCCCTGTGCTAGACGGGAGAGCTCTCCTCTATCAGCTAATTGTCCGGGACTCGCTCCAGCATAAGAGGGCAAGGGCACTGACACATCCTTGAGAAGTTGTTCCATCTCGGGATAATATTCTTCTTCGATTCGCTTCTCGTCACCATAATCCTCTTTCACGCATCGAGACTTGGCTTCATGCCGGCAAAGCTGAAATCCATGGCGGTCCAGGGAAAAGGTAGCCTCCTGCCCTGTGATGTCCGACACCGACACCGTCGTGGCGATGGTGGATCTTTTGTTGGTGACCGTCGTCCTGTTTTGCGTTCCGAATGGCGTCAGGATCGTTAAGCTATTAAGGAGGAAGAGGGAAAGGTAGGGGTAGTCCTACGGTTTAACGTAGACTGGCTCCGGCTGCGAGCCGTCTCCGGGATCGTCGTAATAATTTAATGACGTGATGACGTTCCTAGAACAAGCGCTCTCCCCCATGATGAACGGCGCGATGGGACCCTCTGGGTTGGTGCTCAACAGAAGTGTAGACGACGCCTGTGACACTGCTTACAAGCATTAAATTGGTGACAACGGAAACAGGGTTGCCTTTCTACTCTGACCGATTCACCGACACGTGTTCACGGGCCAAGGAGGGTATACCAGCTTCGACTCGCATGAATTATAAAGCGTCGTAGATATTCGGACCCAGACGCCCCGCAGACGTCAATCTATTTTCCACGCGGCGTGGGGGGCTCGAGGGCGGGTAATTCCATTCCTTCAGGTGGTCATGTGCCGTTCAATTCAGAGGAAGACTGGTTCCGGCCATCAACGCAGTACCCCGCTCCTCCTCGGAGCCGAAATGGAAAACGGCAGCTCGCGATCCGGTAGACGTCATGCAAGCCGAGGACTTGTTTTATAACTAAATTTAAGAGAGCTCGTTGATCTCAGCACACTGTGGCATCTATCGAGCGAGTTTGTAAGCCGTCGGGCGCACCGAGTCAATGTGGTCTGTCTACACATCCGGCCCAGAGGATGGATAATGCAGGTAGGGTGCGGACGGTCGGGGGAGCTTATCCTGGTTATCATATGTGTGGGTGCTATCAAACCATAACCCGGATATTAAGGACCTCGGCAGTTGTGCACATGGTGAAGCTGTCCGGGACGCAGCTTAAATTGCAACCGGGAATCCGGCAGCTGGAGATCCTTTTTCCAGCATCTGCGCTGGCCATCGTCCGCATACGGAGTATCCCCATACCCCGCGCTTTGGCTGAAGAGGTGGTACGGGTGTGTTCCCATGGCTAACGAAGTAGATCTTAGCCATCACCCGCGCGCAAAGATCACGGAGACATGGCGCATAATATCGAACGCAACGTCGATAGATTGAATGTCAAGTCTTGGCGTACACCCGCAAAATTATTATGCGCAAATAAAAACGTACGAAACACAAGGGAGGTGTTTCGAGGGCGCTTGCGCGTCGAATCTCGAGGCAAGAGGTCACCATGTTTACCCCGCACATCATGCATCGGATATTATACGCTGTGAAGTTTAAAAGATCGACGAAACATCTGCCGGTCCCGGTGGTGACGCCTCGTCCCGCACGGCTGAGATTGGTGCTTATTTGTACCTGTGCTGCCGTCTGGGGTTGAGGTGGCAGAGGCGATGAAGCACGCTAAATGACAACACCGAACTCGGCGCTTGGGTATGGCTAAATGCACGATATTAAGGAAGCGGAGAAGGCAATGCGTATGATGCGGGGGACGTAACTGTAGCAACTCGGCGAGGGGTGCTTTGAAGTGGTCTCCTTGTATATAAGGTCTCGTAGCCACCGTTGGAACAGCTGAGGAGGCTTGAAACACCGTAGAATTGTAAAGTTTTACAAACAGAAAACCCTTATACTCAGTCACACTACTCCAGACACCATGGTCAAGATCACGCAAACCGTTGAGTGGAACGGGGCCAAGGTCCCCGTCTACCACATGGAAACAATCGACTTTGGACGCCTCCTCTCCCAGGAGCCGGCCGAGCTCGAGAAGCTGGTTCGGTGCTGCCAGGACGAGGGGTACTTCTACCTCGATCTCCAAGGAATTGACGGCCGGAGGATCCTCGAGGACGAGCAGGAGACCCTGGGTGTTATGCACCGCTTCTTTGAGCAGCCGCTCGAGGCTAAGAATGAGTTTGGCCTTGTTTCGGCGCATCTTGGGTGAGTGTTGGACAACGAGCTTTGCTCCCCCGCATTTGAAACTGGACAGCAGCTGAAACTAGAAAGATACGAGCCCGTCGGCTCTCGCACAGGTGTCCTGAAGGATACGAAGGACGGTTATGAGATGATCAAGGTAAGCACATGAGTTTCACCTCTTCGTGCGGTCCCACATATCACGTTGGATCCAGACTACTTACACCTTTCTCGCCTAGGTGTCTCGCGACGAGATCCAGAGAGAGTACCCGCATGTTCCCGCGGTCTTGAAAAACAGCACGGACATGAAATCCCTCGAGAACACCATCGCCAGTTCCAACATTGCGTGCAAGACGATCCTGTCCGCCCTCTCCACCGGCCTCGGCCTCACCGGCGCCGCGCGTTTCGAGAACTCCCACCGGAACGACCGCCCCTCCACGACCACCCTGGCCATGATGCACTACATCCCGTCGAACCCCACCAGCGACAAGAACGTCGGCCACCAGAAGCACACCGACATCAGCTCCCTGACCCTCCTGTTTGCCGAGCAGTGGGGCCTCCAGGTCCGGCCCCCGGGCTCCAAGGAGTTCGGCTTCGTCGAGCCCAAGAAGGGCTGCGCCGTCATCAACGTCGGGGACTCGCTCCGCTTCGCCAGCGGGCACACGATGCAGGCGTGCATCCACCGGGTCGTGCCCTTCGACCCCACCGAGCACCGCTACTCGATCGCCTACTTCCTCCGCGCCGAGGACGACACCATGTTTACCGACAGCGAGGGGAGGTACGTCTCGGCCGGACAGTGGCACGACGAGAAGTTCATGGCTTTCAAGGCTGCGCCTGAGGTGCAGGCCCTCGCCCCGTCGACTATGCTGCTCGGCGGCATGAAGGAGGAGAGCGATGAGCAGGCTCAGGCGTTGCCCTACCAGGTGGCTGCTTTTGTATGATTGGTAGCAAGAACTACGCCAGCCACATGTATAATGCTTTTCGAGATTGGGGGGGAGCGGAGAACGAAGGCAACGTATTTATAAAATAAACAGTCGTTACCTTCTAAGACAAACTCCAGGCGATATGAACAAGGAATCTCCTGCTAATCTGTAAAAATGGAATCGTCATTGTTCTCACGGGTCTTGTAATGAACAGTAACATCCAACCATGTTTCTCCCGGCCAAAATCATTAAAGCTTCAGCAATCGCCCAACTTCTTCGGCGATAGCCATGATCTTCTCCTCGGTGAAGCGGCGGCCGATAATCTGAACCGCGGCCGGCGCCCCATGGTATACTTCAGGGTCATCTACAAAACTCAGCGTCAGCATAGAACCATAACGAAATGAAGGGCTCAAACCTACACTCGGAATGCACGACGGCATCCATGTCAGTCAGCGGCTTGAAGCCCGCGGGCTTTACGTCCACGGCCTTGTCGGCGAACGTGACGGGGACCACCACGCTCGTAAAGTCCAGGACGTTTATGGCGGTGGCGTATCCGTAGTACTTGAACTGGTTGTGGCGGATGGCCGCCGTGGCCGTGATGGGCGCAATGATTGCATCCAGCTCGCGTCCTGTCTTCTCCTCGAACTCCCGGATCTTCGAGAGGTACTCCATCTGGTAGTTCCACTTCTCCAGCTGGATGTCCCATGCTCCGTTGATATCCACTTTCTCCAGCTCCGGGTTCACAAGGTCCTTGATGTTGGGAATAGCCGGTTCGCCGGAAAGCTTGAGGCTGGCGAAGATATCCTAGCGCCATGGTTAGTAGGTAGGGGAATCAAATGGAAGGTTTTTGACGAACAGTTCCGCCATCCGCAGCGTAAACTCGGTTCGCAAGGTCGACTGCGAATGGGTGCTTGTACGGGTCCCAGTCAGAAACGCCGTGCCCGGCGGCCTTCAGCTTGTCTTGAACCATCTGCACGGCTCGCAGAATAGGCGGGTGAGGGGTCACCTATCAGTGCGTTAGGGTTCTGTCGTACAGCGGAGTAACTGGGCCTTGACTTACATTCCCGTCACACTGGTAAAGACCCAATGTCAGACTTCCAGATGAGATCTTCTTCCGGATGGCGTCTTCTTCCGCAGTCCGCCATGGCATCGGGACCACCTTCGAATCGAAGCTCCACGGCTGTTCCTGAAGAACCGCCTTCATGAAGAGCCTCATATCCCCGATCGAGTGGGTCATTGGCCCGCAGACGCTGTGGATAGTCTCTTGTCCTTCCATGCTGTTGGCCATCTTTGCGTATGGCAGACGGCCGTGGCTGGGTCGGATCCCGTACAAGTTGTTGAAAGCGGCAGGAACGCGGATAGAGCCACCTTAACCATAGCAAGTTAGCATCAGGGTGCACGGCATAGGCGGAGAGGGAACGTGAATGACAATACCAATGTCAGTGCCCACACCGATTACACTGCCTCGGAAGCCGAGGATGGCACCCTCTCCACCGGTGCTTCCGCCGCTGGACCAGTTCTTGTTTCGGGGGTTTGAAGTACGGCCGAACACGTTGTTGACGGCCTCGCATACCATCAGGCTCTGGGGGACGCTGGTTTTGACGTAGAATACGGCGCCCGCCTTCTCCAGCATGGTGACAAGAACAGAGTGCTGTTCATCAATTTTGCCTATCCATCCAGCGTAGCCCATTGTTGTGTCGAACCCCTGGATTTATGATCAGCAAGCCTTCTTTGATATTATCTATCCTGCCAGTCTGGTGGGAATCAAGGGCGGTCGTGTAATGCCACTCACCTTGATGCGGCATTGGTCCTTGAGAGATACAGGCAACCCATGCAGAGGTCCGATGGGCCTCTTGTTCTTAGCCAAGTAGTCATCCAGGTACTTGGCCCTCGCAATTGCGTAGTCCGGCATGAACTCATGCAGGCAATTGACCTACTCGCTGTCAGAATGTGAATAGGGGAGAAGGGGTTTGTATGGGTTACCGTTTGCTGGGCCAAGGCCGCTCTCTTGAGGAATGCAGTTGTGACAGTCACGGAGGTCAACTTCCCGGCGGCAAGATCCCGGACCAAGTCTGTAGCATATGACTCTGTGATAGCCAGTTCATCGGCAGTGAGTATGCCACTTTCTGCGGGCACCGACATTACGGAATCGCCCGGCGGGATCTCCTTGAGGCGCCATTCTTGGGGGATGGCGTCCAGGACCTTGGCCTT
Source organism: Sordariomycetes sp. S4602 (assembly GCA_023628835.1). Taxonomy (NCBI): domain Eukaryota; kingdom Fungi; phylum Ascomycota; class Sordariomycetes; species Sordariomycetes sp. S4602. Next base: position 56,364 of record JAMAJV010000020.1, on the reverse strand, counting down.
TCTCTTCGATGCTAGATCTTCCCAACCCATTGTGACGATTTTCTTCTGTAGCGAAGGGTATTAATACAAGGGGTTCGCATTCCGAGGGTTTGTTTACAGGTACGTGGCGTGGCGCGGCCATTATATACAGTACCCAGCGCTCCCCCGTTGTCTTATCACTAAGCAACCCCGCTCCGACGTGTTGAGATGTGATGGGAACTCTCCTCTCCTCTGCTGGGTCTAGCTTCCATTGGGCCGGCATGACAAACCGGTACATAGATCCTCACACACTTGTGCAGAGAAGGGCTTATCTTCCCCGCCTTATCCTATGTGGAACCTGAGGTATCGCGACGGCTCTTGGAGCAATACAGCAGTCGCGCCGCTCCTTATCTGGGTTAGGGGAGAGATGGGGCATCGCGAACTAAACTGGTTTTGGAAGCCCCACGGGGGTTGTCCACGTAATACACTGGGTTCAGCGTCGCTTACTCGGTAGGAGTCTCCTGCCCCACAAAACATCAGGTCATAATCCGAAACCCAGACTCTCGGTATTCGGTATTCCAGTGGTCGCCAAGATTTAGTGTCTTGCGTTAACGAATCATTGCCATTAGCATTACTAACTTGGGCGCGATGCCCCATAGAAGGATGGGAGCGTGACGTTACTTGGTAGGATGTCAGGTCGCGATCTGGAAGTGGACCTTCCGTAAATCCTTGCCGGCAGTCGACACCCATCCGCCGCCCCCAGTTTGTAGGCATGATAATTGTACTTACCTGGAATTATCATACTATATCCAAGTTAGCCGCTGCTGCCTTAAACTCCAGTGGTTCCCCTGCTAGAGTGACAGCGCCGGGCGTCTCTGGTATGAACTCGACCCCGCGGTTTAGGAGCCCGTTCTACGCCAAAATTAGATCTCGCGGAGATTTCAAGATCGTTTCGGTATGCTTAGCTCCCGTGGCCAAGCCATGCATGTACCCGCTGCGGGCTTTCGCGAGCTGCCGAGCCTTTAACCAAGATTTCAATGCAAGGAACAGAAACGCCCTCTAACTTGGCGCGGGACTGGGCTGCGCACCTACCCGTGGAAGTTGCAGGCCCTGGGCCGACGGCGTGGATATTAAAGCTGGGTGATCCATCTTGATGAACAGGGACAGTGGACCTCTGTTTTGCACGTCGTGGCGGATTAATACAGGACGGCAGGAACTTTGACAGGCACAACGAAATCCCGGAGAGAATATTGCACCAGAGGAACTAAAAGGTCTTCGGTAAGTCCTTTGGTCGGACGCTTAATTGGAGCTTCCCCCCAACGGGCTCTATGATACTATTTATAAAGCTAGCCTAAACTTCGCCCTGTTTGCACCTCTTGCTCCGCGCAACTAACTCAACCCCTCCGCATGTCTAACGATGGCTTGGCTAGTATTCTGAAGTAGCTGAAGGACGCTTGGTTCTTGTTAGAACGAAGTTCTTCTTCTGACGGAACCGTGACACCCGAAGGTAGTAACAACTTTAACAACGAAACATCGCTTCCCAGACGTTGTAGGTCCGATGCTTCCCAACCAGCTGGAATGAACCTCTTTTAAGATAGATATATAATCACGCAGGTTTGTCTTGCCTGCAGGCCACCTTCTATTTACTTGTAGATACCTGTGTTCGGTTTCAATACCCTTCCGCCGTTCACGGAGACCCTGTTGCAAAAGTGATCAATTGACCGCGTGGCGCTCCTGATATAACCGAACGAGATGTATATCGTCTTGGAGTGCAGGGTCAGCATAGACTTTGTTGGCTATATTATACTCGAACGGTCTTTCCACCTGCAGGAGAGAGGGAGCCCGTGTTTCGAAAAACACATACCAAAGCGGCAGACGTTCGATGCAGTGGCCCTTCGCCAATGAGTCAGCGCAGGAGACATCGGAATGTCTGTTATCGCGTGGCCCCGCGGCCAACATGGACTGCAGCGCCCGAGGAGAACGTGCACGGCCCCTGAACCCTGTTTGGAGGGATCGACACCCACGCTCCCCGACGCCCGAGCATGGACCGCAACCACTTTCGGATGGTCTGGGCGCTTTGGCCGATGAGGGTGAAGAGGGGTTAATCTCAACAGCCGCATCCTATTGGACGGGACGGAAAAAATGGCAGGAAAAAAACTGGCGCGCCCGTTTATCCGGATCAACAGTGCAGCCTGTACCAATATTTTCGCACCAACACCCCCTGCTAGATGCCCTCGGCGGGCTTTGACTCGTCCCTCGGCCTTATTCTCGGTTCGCACACACCCTCCCCTCGAGCTGACCTCCCGCGCCTGCATTTCCCCGGAGTGTGTGTTGCCGGTGCTGGCCGTCGATGGATGCCGGCCAAGAGCCTCTGGTGGTGCCCGTGCCAGCACGCCGGCGCTCTCATTTGAGATTCGGCCCGTTCTCGCTAAAAGAATTGATGTTAATACAGGTGCTAATACTATGGGCGGCCTATCTGCACAGGCAAAGTTCAGCGGGATAAGCTGGGCCGAGGCTACATGTAAGTACCATTAGCATCCGGCCCCGTCAACTGCTTCGCGATCGTGTCGACCGGGAAAAGATCACGCCGATATATTTGGCCTCATGAAAAGGCTCCTCCTCAGCTCCATGTCGCCGTCCTAATGGGGTCAATATCCGGTCTCCGAGTCCACCTTTTAGTCCCACCATCCATCGAGGCATGAGGATATACCCGGAATAGAGGCTAATTTCAAGACCATTGATGGTCTCATGCCCCGGAAATGGAACGCGGGCCATTTTTGGCTCACTCGCCCACCGATCGCGCTCAACCCGGCCCTTTCCCAATATCGGACGACGGGGACGTCGTGTGACCGACATGCGCCGACGGTTCGGTGAGTAATTTCGGTCTCGCATTATTTTCCCAGCGGTCCGGATAAAATAGCTATTCTGAATGGCTTGGCGAAAACGTGTGGATGGTGCATGGGGCTATAACCAGCTGAGTGCCCCGGGGCCGGAGTTCTACATCTCCCCACAGGTTGTATATCCCCAAAACGTCTTGCCGGGAGAATGTCAAAGGGTGTTCGCCAAGACCCTCCTGTATGTGCAATCCATCTTGCATGTGTCGCGGTGTGGACTATTTCCCCTGTGCCCACGAGTAGTACGTGGACGCGCAAGGGATGGACCGGCAAGCTTTTGGTTAGGGATAGAGCTGAAGGTTCTGACTGGCCGTTTCAGGTGTAGGGCATCCTGGGTCTGGGTTCTTCACTATCCTTCCCCAGTAGGTTTTCGAGCCCTACGGTGACAATGCAAAGCTGCACTGCCTTGAACAGACTTGAAATCAACAGTGGTGCTCAAGGGTAAGGCAACATGATGTCGAGATTTCAAGATGACGATTTGGAAGGACACCTGCGACCTTCTTGCGCAAGTTATTGTAAGCCGGCGCTACCTGTACAGCCGTATATGTACAAGGACCGTCATTGAAAATGACCTGGCCCTTGCCTTGAAGGCCCCCCCCCAGCTGGTTCACTGCCCTGGACCTGGAAGATATTTGCCGGAGAGCGCCGACACGAGATGTGTTTAGGCGAAGGATGAGTTGATGGTGTGCGGGCTCCACGAGCGGCAACGGCAGGATTGAGCCGGGCCAGAATGTTGTGGGAGGACAACGCCGTTAAAGCTTGCCGTGACTGTAAAGGGTTCTGTGCATGGCGGCATCCCTACTACTGGCAGCTCCGGTCCTTTTACGGGCATACTTGGGGCATACTCGCGCGCTTCGCCGGAGGCCACGGCTACGCGGATTCCTGGGTGCGCAAATGGCCAAGCTCCCGCGTTTAGCTCCAGGCGTCGACGTCTTGATCAATCGACCGGCAATCATCTAGTCTCTGTCGTCTCCACCATCTCCACGAACACCTCAGATTTAGAGTGGAGATCGCTTGCCTGATGGACATCAACTCCACAAAAGCCCCGCAACCCCAGATCTCCCCCGCCGCTGTGGCTCGCCCGTCCGCGAAGTGTTTCCGCTGCCACCTCAACCCGGACGCTGGATAAAGTTGACCAGCGGAGCACCTCCCACCTAATAGACGGCTGGCTCCGTGCGGGGCAAAGTTAAAATGGTTTGCCAGTTCGTACTTTCCATCCCCGGCTACTCTGTGCGGGTCTCGTCGCCCCGGTTCTATCCACTGAAGTTTTTCCGCCCCGGGGAATCATGCGACCAGTCGATGCATAGCGTCTACCCTATGGGATGTCATTCCGAAAGAATGACACCGCGGAGCGTGTCCTCTGGACCTGCCCCGATTCAGATGGAGCAGGGTCGAGAGGGAGGTGGGGTGGGACATGGAACAATGCGAGGGAGGGGTGTGTAAATGGTGGATGCAACCCTTGGCGGGTAGACGGGTCGGGGAACTCAGCTGTGGTTTTCGGCTTTACGTTGCTCCATGGCTCTGTTTGGGTCTGGCCCGAGCTCGTCTACCATCGTTAATATTATAGGTCCTTATTGCTGCACGGTTCCGTTCTTACCCCAGCATGCACAGACCGAGTTCAAGGCAGTTTGGTTCCTGTAAAGAGGGGTCGGCCCCTGGACCCTGGCTCGAAAATCCTGTTCCTCTTTGTATCCATCCTCACCTCGCTGCATCTGTTGCAGTGGGCTACCACCTCTTTCAGTCGAGTCCCACCAATCTTGGCGGTCTATATAACCATACATGCCCCTGCCTCCCGTTTCCTTGGCCCCCCTTTCGTGATCGACGGGATTGATCTCCTTAATTCTACCTTTTCTTTTACAAGATACCCATTTCTCCACACTTCCAGCAGAGGAGTAACTGCCCCGCACAACTGCGAAGATGGTTGGGCTGACCAGCAAGCCCGCTGGCGGCGATGCCGCCGAGCACGCCCGTGCTGAGGCTCCGCGCTTCGAGAAAGTCAGCTGGACCAAAGAGCCCCATCTCCGGAAGCTCTACTTCCTGACGATGTTCCTCCTCATCGCCTCCGCCACCACCGGTTACGATGGAATGCTGGCCAACACCTGCCAGCAGATGGATCTCTTCAAGGAGTACTTCTCCAACGTCTTCACGTTCAATGCCGACACCGAGCTGTGGGAAATGGATGCCAACTTGCTTGGGATTATGATCAATATGTTCAACATCGGCTCCATCATCTCGTTCTTCATAACCCCCTATGCTGCTGATTATTTTGGCCGCAAGCTTACTATCGTGATTGGCTGCTTCATCATGATTATTGGTGCTTGTGTCTCGGCCTTTACGAACGGATACAATAGTGAGTTATTCCCCCAATTGTTCTTGGAGTGGGTGCAGTGGCTGTGGTCGTGACATGGGTGCTAACAAAGTCTGTAGTGTGGCTTGCCGGTCGATTCCTCCTCGGATTTGGAAACTCGCCTGCCCAGATGTGTTCCCCTATGCTTCTGACCGAGATCTGTCACCCTCAACATCGTGGTCCTCTTACCGCCGTATATAACTGTCTTTGGAACTTGGGCTCTCTGAGTAAGCGATCCAATTCAAGAATGGAGAGGGGTTTCTCTACGAGGAGGACTAGATGCTAACAGATACGAATTCCAGTCGTCTCCGTTGTCGGCTGGGGAACTGCCTCCATCGATAGCAACTGGTCCTGGCGCTCCATCACCCTCATCCAGGCCGTTCCATCGCTCATCCAACTCTGCGGTATTTGGTGGGTCCCCGAGTCACCGCGTTTCCTTGTAAGCAAGGACAAGGCGGACAAAGCGCATGATATCCTTATCAAGCACCACGGCGGGGGCGACCCGAACAACGCTACTGTTGTCTTCGAGTACCGCGAAATCAAGGAGACCATTACTATGGAGGCGAACTCCCAGCATAGTTCCAACTATGTCGACTTCATCCTTACCAAGGGCAACCGCTGGCGACTAGCTATCGTTATCTCCCTCGGCCTTATCTCTCAGTATTCTGGGAATGCTATGATCTCCAACTATATTGATCCAATTTACCAGAACGCTGGTATCCAGGACCAGGACCAAAAGCTCGCGGTATGTCATCCATAGATCATCCGTGATTCACGAGTAGCTGGAAGAGCGAGTGGCTAATTAACCGGGAATACAGTTGACCGCCGGCAAGACTATTCTCGACCTGATCATTGCTATCGGTGCTGCCCTTACTGTCGATAAGATCGGGCGCCGCCCTCTCTTCCTTGTTTCCGTTGCCGGAATGGTGGTCTCCATCGCGCTATGGACTGTCACTGCTGCTGTTTACGAAAACTCCGATGGCAGCAATACAGGGGCTGGTTACACGCAGATCGTCTTCGTCTGGTTCTTTGGCATATTCTACGATATTGGCTGGTCTGGCCTTCTCGTTGCCTATGCGCTCGAGGTTCTGCCGTTCCATCTCCGTGCCAAGGGCATGATGATCATGAATATCACCATCCAGGCCATCCTTGCCCTCAGCAACCAGACCAACCTCCTTGCCTGGGACGGCTTCCCAAGCCACTGGAACTTCCTCTTGTTCTATACCCTCTGGGACACCTGCGAGTTGATCTTTGTCTGGTTCTTCTATGTTGAGACTAAGGGTCCCACCCTTGAGGAGATTTCCCGTATCTTCGATGGTGATGAAGCTATTGCCCATCTTGACCTCGAGCAGGTTGAGAAGGAGATTCGCAGTGCTGAGCATGACGAAGACATTAGCGCCAAGGCTCTAGAGAGCGGAAGGACCGCCGTCTAAGCGATGGGAAAGTTGCAGCTGTTTTCATTTGCGCGTATGCTTTGTGCTTACCCCTCGTAATTATTAGTTGAGACGGAAGAGATCTGGCTTGGCCGGAGGGCGGCCTTGCATGTGTCTAGCAACGCAAGGCTTAACTCTGGCCACTATCATTTATTTATGTTTTGGCTCTACTTTTCTTCACTATAGGTATTAGTTCGAAACCAGCCTTTTAGTCTAATCAAATTCTCGAGAAAAAAGCGGTCCGATATCCGTGCTCTTCCATGGTAAACGTGGCCATCTATATCTCGACCTTTAATTGATTGGGTGGTGGATGGCAGAAAGCTCTAAATATGACCTAAAGACCGTGCAGGTAATAACTTGGCTATGGTGCAATAGGCCCTCAGCGAAAGCCCCAATAATAGATGCTGACGCGGATAGCATTACATCGATTAACATCGGGGCTAAGCATTCATGTTCCAGCATAGTTCGTCTTTCGTTTAAGTCACCCCCCCCCAAAAAAAAAGCCCGGAGCTGTCATACAGGATGCAGACCGTAGGCCACGCCGAGCAATGGAAACATGCGAGGTAAGATACATGGACTTGGTTCGCAGCTGCTCTTGGGATACGGCATGGGAATCTTAGTTGCAGAGTGAGAAGCTGTTCCCTGCCAGGCCATGGGGTCTGGAAAAACACCAATAAGGCGCATCCTTGCACAAACAGACCATTTCCTGCCAGAGAACTCCAGAACATCAGTTCATATTCCATATCCCAGACAGCAAACCTAGCAGCTTTCGTCAGGCCCCAATGAACCAAATCCCTTATTCCCCTTGGGGGTTAAGCGGTTTCCGTCCCCAAACAACCTTCTGACTGTAGTACGGATGCGTGCTTGGCGAGCGTAGTTCCTTGCGGACGTGCGCTGCATAGACGGAGATCTCACTGGTCGACCAGCCCAGAGCAGTCGCAGGGTACAGGATATAGCCTTCCAAGTCAGACTCGATGACAGCCTGCGCATACTCGCCGATTTCCTTCAGCACCGGATCCTTGGGCCACGTGCCGATAGGAGTCTGCGCTATAGGTTAGATCCACCCGCAAACAATAGGTGTACGCCATTCAGGGAGAAAGGGGTAGGCAGTACCTTGAAGCTGGACTCCTCCATATCGACGAAGCCAGCAGCCCGCATGGCCTTGGACTGGATCCCGTCTGCAACCACGGTAAACGGCCTTCCGATCGTTTCGCCAAAGTTGATGAAGATCTTGCCCCACTGCTCCATGGCCGACTTCTCCGGCACCGTGCCGTCGTCACACTCCATGATCGCAGCCCCCTCGTAGCTCTCGATCCAGCCGCCAGGCCTCAAGGTCTTGTAAGCCTGCTCGTAGAGACCCTGCCAGTCGTTGACGCTACCAACTAGCCACCGCATGTGGATGTAGTCTGCGGACTCGGGCTCGAAGGTCCAGTCGAGGGTGCAGTCTTCGATCTCACTATTATAGGGCTGGTTAGCTGGGATATACGTGAGGGAGTACTTGGTACTAAAGGAGATCGCCGGGGTTGATGTGTGCTATTTCCTTTAGTACGTAGAGACTTACAACTTCAGGTTCGGGGGGACCCAACCGGGTTGAATAGGAGAGATGTCCGTCCCGATGACCGGGATGTTAGGATACTCATCGGCAAAGTCACTACGCTCGAGTTAGCCAACAATTGCTTTCGTACCAGTTGCGGCGGTGACGCTAGATAGCTCTCATACATTGCCCAGGTGCCTATTAAGGTTACAAATACGATTAGTAGAGGGAACCGCAAGAGCATGGCGTTGCGTTCGCTTTTGGAATGGACGGGGTGCATACCGGTTCCAGTTCCGATATCTAGGACTTTCTGGTAGAAGGATTAGCAGTTTGTCATGAATTATACCGTCTGTTAGATGATGAGAGGGGGGGTAGCAAGCGGCGGAACCCACCTGGATCTTGTCCGTCTCCAAAGGCGCAAGGAAGAGCTTCCCGTCGATCATGAGGGTGAGCACGTGGTGACTTGGCCGGCCAGTTAGATGAGACCCTGGCCACATGAAATGAATGAAACGAAAGGAGGGATTTCCCACTTTATATCCATCGAGTCATTCGCCTGGGCATCGTTCGAACCCCTACATCATGTTAGAACCTACGGCGCAGTCGACCCACCACATCCCTCAACTGCGGGAGTTCGGGGCAGCGTAACGGCGCGCGACAACATTACCAGTAGCTGGCGTTTCCTATCTCGCTGTGGTACGTCCTGCCATGGATCTGGCGGTACCGGAGAATGCTTGACGAGAGCGATCCGGTCGTGGATCCCTGGCTTTCTGCGATGGAGTCGGCGTCGTCGTGGTCGGCACCCTGTGCCTGGTGTACCAGGTCGTCAGCTCGTCAGCGACATTGCCCTCCCCGGACGCGGCTCAGAGGCTCGTTGCCCGGATTTTAGCTACGAACCTGCGCGGCTTCCACCCAGTGTTGGGCGGGGAGAATTCCCGCTATCGCGGGCGCCTGGGAAGACGCATCCGGGGGCGACGTGCTCCTGCTCTTGGGGTCCGCGGTCACGGACCCCTTGGGCGACTTGTCGTCCGCCATTTTCGGAGACGGCGAACGTTTGCGGGTTTCGCAGGCGGTTAATAGGAAGAGGAGAAAGAACTTCGGTCAAAACCCCTGTACTCAACCTCGTGGAAGGGATGTCGAGAGGGGTTGGGTGGGACGAGGGGCGGGACGACCCATCGACCTGGGTCATTCTTCAGGGACCGCCATCGTCGCGCGCGTGTGGCTGGAAAGCAGGGATGCAACATCCGTATGCGGGTCCTGGCCCCCAGAGGCCAATCCCGGGCTATCAATTAGGTGGTGGGAATGCGGGCGCTGTGATCCTCGTCAGTTGTCACATTTCTCGATGCTTTTGGGCATGGTCACTGGATGAGAAAGGCATTATAAGTGGGTCCTGGCCGAGACCAAGTTTTGTGCCACGTCAGAAAGCGGAAGCTTTCGTACCTGGGCTGTGTCGGTCACCGTTCTCCCTCTGGCGAACCGAGCGACGCGTCTTCATCGTCCCTAGAACAGAGGCCGACCATGGCCGACGAAAACCATGACAGCTCAGAGCCATCGGCCTCTTTTACAGACCTAATCTCAGCCTACCCCATTCTCTCGGCTCTTGCGCCACGGATCACCACCTTCGACCTCTACAACCTTGCGGTTACCAGTCGCCATCATTTCTCATGCATTCTGGCCTCCCCGTCTATATTCAATTCCCTGAATCGAGACTGCCTCTGCGACGGCTATGGACTCGCCGGACAATGGAAGGCGCGCTCTCGTCAACACGCTCTAGAGAACTTGGGTATCCTCAGTCTTGAACAGTCGATAGTTCAGACAGACTTCCAGGTTGTCTATAAAATATTAAATTGGTATACAACTACTCACACTTTATAGTTTAGCACCAGGCTCTGTTAACTTGCTCGAGCCTTCCACCTCGGAGGCCGTGGGCATAGCGTGCCTCCACCCAACCATCCCAGTGAACGGCTCGCTCGCAGGCACATAATTCAACACAGGAGCGCCTGCTATCCCTCGAGAAGCTTCCTGCCTGGCATGCCTAGACACAAAGTTCCATGGTAACACATACCTTGCCAGGATGTAGTGTCTCCAGCTCGCCCACGTATGAAACCGGAGCCCATCCTCGGATATCGCCATAGTCCGCTCTAGAGGGGCCCTTCTCGCGTTTTGGTACTCCTCAAAAACCGTCCCGAGCGCCTTCTCGTCCGGTTGGCCTCCCGGGGCGGCGCGCACGGCGCGCCGGAGCCGGTTGGCGAGGGCCACGACGTCCGCCAGCCCGGCCTGGAAGCCCTGCCCCACGTTGGGCGACATCTTGTGACACGAGTCGCCGACAAGGACGATCCTCCCAAAGCTCCAGTGCGCGGCCAGCCCTTCCTCCATGTTCGCCATCCCCGCCGACTCCTGGTCGAAGACGTCGCCGACTGTGTGGTCCTCCGTGATCTTGTACCCCGCGAACTTGGCTGCTAGCTCCTGGATATCTTCCTTCGTATACCGGGCCCGCTGGCTCGTCGGCTCCGGCAGCTTCTCGTACATGAAAACACAGCTCCGCGACTTGGAGGGGAAGTACAGCGCCCCGCGGCCCGAGTGCTGGGTGGTGTTGAAGGCGCCGGGCTGGGGCACATGGGGGACGACACTCCATGCGACGTTGTACTCGGCCACGAACGGGTTCTCAGGGTCCCACGCCCGCTTTGGGTCCTCGGAGAGAGCGAGTCGCCGCATGGCGTGACGTGACGGGCTGTGTACGCCATCTGCACCGATGATTATGGAGCCGGTGTACACCGTGCCGTCAGAGCAGGTGACGCTGGCGCCAGTAGATTCTGAGGTTATGTCGACGACTTCCTTCTCGGTGAGGACTTTTTCCCTGTCGTCTTGCGGGAGGCCGTGGTATAGGACCTCGAGGAACTCGGAGCGAATGAATCCTACTAGCCCCACCCCGTTGCTAAGTACACGTCAGCCAAGCTGCACACGGACCGGTCCACAACCCTAGATTCGGGGCCGCCATGGGAATACAAAAGGCGAGGCTGTCTTACTTTGTACTGATCACCTCGGGATCGTCGGTCTTCTGAAAGCGGCGCCCGCTGGTGTCGAAGCACTCGGTCACGGTGATCTCCGCCGCCATGGGCCGTAGCGCGTCGAGCACGCCGAACTGGTGCAGCACGCGGAGGGAGTTGCCCGTGAGCGCGAGCGCGGCGCCGCGGCCCTCCAGGACGGTGGGGCCCCGTTCGAGGACGACGAAGTCGATACCGGCGAGGCGGAGGGCGTGGGCGACGCAGAGGCCGACGGGGCCGCCGCCCACGATGATGGCTCTGAAGTTTTCCGACATTTCGTGGTGGATGGGTGTCTCGGACGAGAAGGCCAAGGGATGTGCATGTTTGAGAGCAAGATAGATTTTGAGGCAGGGCAGGCAAGCCAAAGGATCAATCGCTCTGCACATTCTTGGTAGCAGGATTCTGACATTGCCTAACGGGCCAACCAGGAGCCCGTGGGCCGGGGTACCTTGTACAAGAACTTGCTCAAAATGGACTGCCAAGCGTGGCACAGCCCCGGCCACAGCCCTGCAGCTGACGACGTCATCAGGATTCAACGCAGTCAGCACCAGCCGCAGCCTGTACCGTTAAACTTCCGGAGAACATGGAGGATATTGGTCCCTGTGTACTGTTGCCAAGGCTGATGCAAGTACACTCCTCTATACCGAGTACACCTTTTCGTTGCAGAACATTCTCGTGTGGCAACCTTGTACATGGGAATTTCGCACTCTATGCTTCAGAATTTCAGGAATGTGCAAGACACTGCGAAGGTTATGCCCCGTTCCTCTCGCTAACGCAGCTAGGGCGATATGGCCCTACTTAGGCAGATGTGAAAATCATTGGTACCACCCTCACTCTGACGGCCGAGGCCAGTATAGCCCTCCTCCTCCTCCCTATCCCGTCTCCAAGGCCGCACCGTCCCCCTTAGCGGCCAACAACCCCCTCGCCTCGTGCTCCCCCATATAACACGACAAGAGCATCCTCCCAAACTCGTCCAGGTCCCCAGGCTGCGCCTGCTCAAACACCTCCTCGAGCGTGTCCATCCTCGCCACAAGCCTCCTCCCCTGCCCCCACGCGACCGCAAAGTCCACCGCGTTCCCTGCCCGCCACAGCGGGCCCGCGATGCACCACGACTGGCACTGTGCGCCCCCGCCGGCCCGCTCCCGCCCCGCGAGGCAGGAGTATATGAGCGCGATTTGGAAGGCGACGAGCCAGGTGCGGCGCGTGGACTCCTGCAGGAGCCAGTTCTGCCAGAACATCTTGGTGGCCGCGAGGGGGAAGAGGGGGAGGGAGCGGGGCGCGGAGTCGGCGAGGTCGTCGTAGGTGATGTGCGGGACGAGGGAGTCGGTGGCGAGCTCAAGCTGGGGGAGGAGGGCCTCGGCCGTGGCGCGGGACTCGATGTCGCCGTCGAAGAGGGCCATTATGTGGTACATGCCCAGGGCGTGGACCCGCGCAAGGGCCTCGGTGTGTGTGGCTGGGATGGGGGCCTTGGATAGCTCCGTGAGGTTGGAGACGAGGGTCTTCATGACGAAGGGCTTCGTCTCAGGGGTCTTGCTTGTGTAGAGTGCCGAGTAGGCTATCATGTCTGGGTGGTGGTGTTAGTTAGCCTCGGCGGTGGGTATGGAAGCATCTACAAGGCAGAGCACACCTTTGACACATTTCGGCGCGTCCCGCTTGAATAGCTCCGGGTGGCACCACGGCGTGCCCAATGTCTGGACCAGCGTCTTGGGGATTTTATCAAGGTACGCGGCCGCGAACCGCAGCCTATCGCCGAGAAGATCCGAAAGGCCCGTCTGGTCCGGGCACGCCATGAGAGGCAGTTTCCTGGTAGGCACTCCGTCCGTGCCCGCGTCAAAGCTGCTACCCGTTAAAACGCCCTCGGTGCCACCCTCATCTGATGGGAAGAGGGCAGGGGGCGTCTCCTTCTCAGCGTGCCACTGGACTTCACTCCCCAGGAACATCCCGCTTAAATCCTTCCCATAAAGGGAGCTGGAAAAGTCTGTGTCTGCCGTGAGGATCTCGTCTAGGGACAACGTGGAGCAGAAGAGTCCCGGGGACATGGAATTCTCGGAGGGAGGACTGGCAGAGGCCGGGGGCGAGCTAACCCGGGCCGCGGGAGAGGGCTGGGCCATGCGCATGAGATTGGAGCGGGTCCGCTGCGGGTACTCGCACTCGGTGCCCCGGGCGGAGCACCGGAGGCACGAGGGGAGCGCGAAGTCGCAGCGGCGCTTGGCCTTGGTGCAGGCCGAGCACGACTTGCCCCTGGACGGCGGCATCGCGCGGCGTGGAGGAGGCCAAGGTAGCCGGGCAAATGCTCCCGGGGGTAGTTTGATCGTATTGGGCGGTTGTCGCGAGGGAAGAATCGCAGGATTAGATCGGATTGCTGATGCACGTGATTGGAGAGAGGGAGATGCGTCTGGGCCCAGCCGGGGAGATGCGAGTGGAGGGATTCCGCCGGATCTAGTGGGGCCCGGGCGGGCGTTATTTAGGGGGGCGATCAAGCGCTTGGGCGGGCGGGATTCCGAGCGGAATCCCGCAGGCGCCCCGCTAAATCCGCGCCGCTGGCTCTTTGCTGTTCACAACGCATGGGTTGGTTACAGATCTGCCCGGCCGTAACGTATGAATTAGCCCCAGCGGAACGCCGCGAGGGATGCTGTGATGGTTTCACGCCAGCCGCTTCGGTGACGGACAGAGGCCGCGAAGACTATAAAACCCGGAGGACAACCGACACATTGACTATCTTCGTATAAGCCCTCTCACACATTCCCAGGCCAGAGAAATCTTATCCACACTTCGAATTATCCCACCCATTTATCTTCTAAGAAGTGTTCGATCAGAAACACGGCAAGAAAACAACCATGCCCGCCCCTGTCTTCGTCCTCGGCGCCACCGGCATCCAAGGAGGTCACATCACCCGCCACCTCCTTAAGGCCAGCGTCCCCGTCCACGCTCTCGTCCGCGACCCGTCGTCCCCCAAAGCCAAGGCCCTCAAGGACCTCGGCGTCGTCCTCTTCAAGGGCACGTGGGACGATAGCAACGCCCTGGCGCCCGCCCTCGCTGGCACCAGGGCCGCGTTCCTAAACTTCTACCCCAGCTTCACGGATCCCCGCCAGGAGCTCCGCGACGCGGAGACGGTCCTCGCGGCGGCGGAGGGCGCTGGCGTCAAGCATATCGTCTACTCGGGTATCGTCGGCACGGAGGACTTCTGCGAGTCCCTGCCCGCGGACATGGGCTCGAATCCGGCCGTGGCCCAGGCGTTGAAGACTAAGTCAGATATCGTCGAGGCGGTCGCGTCCATCGGCTTCGCCACGCACACGATCCTGCTTCCAGGCAAATTCATGAGCGACTTCCACACCAACGGCGCGGTGTGGTTCGGTGGCCTTAGCAAGACTGGCGTCTTTGAGCCGGCGTTTGGGGAGCGGCAGGAGATTCAGTTCGTGGACGCCGACGACATCGGCGCATTTGGAGCTGCAGCCATCATGGAACCGGAGAAGTTTGCAGGGCAGAGGGTTGAGATTGTTACCGAGGTGCTGAGTGCGGATGAGGCGGTGGCGCTGGTGGCCAAGGCGACGGGGAAGAAGATGAGCGTGAGGAGCTTGACAGACGCGGAGGTGGAGGAGAGGATCAAGGTTGACATGATTATCCTGGCCCACCTATTAACTGCGAAGGCTATGAAAGAGGTCGATATGGACAGGGTGAAGTCGTGGGGGGTTCCCCTGGGCTCGTTTAAGGGCTTTGTAGAGAGGGAGAAAGAGGCCCTTAAGGAGGTGTACGCCGCCGTCCCCGACGCTGATCAGTAGGGGAGAAAATGGGATATAGCGTTCAGAGAGAAGCTAGAGCGAAGAAGAGGACTGTAATAGCGTGAAATTTCTTTCCAAACTAGTTGTACACGGTTTCAATCCTAGCACTCAGTACCTCGAGATATCCCGTCCAAACACCCTATTCAAGAACCACCTGAACCCGACCCGCAGCTTATTCCTCCAGCTGACGCTCATCGTCAGGTATGCACTCCTCCAGACAAGCCACGCCGTCCTCCCCTTCAGCTTCGTCGGCGGGAACCAGTTATCCCCCTTGTCCGGCGTCTCCACCAGCGCGTTCGAGTCCCCGATGTACGCCATCACCCCGAGGTTCTTGAACGAGAAGGTGGGCACCGTGTCGAAGTCTCGCCTGTTGAGGCGCTTCGCGAGCCATTTCGCCTCCTGGTAGGTCACCTGCGCGGTGGCGGGCAGCACGCCGGAGTCTCGGCTCGCGTTGTCGCCGATGGCGAAGACGTCCTGCATGACGGCTACCCTGCCCGCGTCGGACACCAGCTGCAGGCGGAAGCGGTCGTCGACGGCGAGGGCGCCCGTCTTGGTGGCCTTCTTCACCTTCCAACTTGTGCTGTCGGCGTCCGGGGGGAAGGCCCCGCCGGCCTGTTCCGAGGCGGCCGACTTGGTCGGGAAAGATTTGATCTCGTCGAGGCTGTTCTTAACGAAGTGATTCATCTCGTTTCCCGTCGCCCAGACGCACATGCCGACGCCCTCCTCGCCGTCTTCCTTCGTCTTGAGGGTCAGGGGCCCCTTCGGGTCCATGACGTGTGGCGGGCTCTCGCCGGGTGCTCCCCACCGTAGGCTCTCAACGTGATGCGAGGTCCTCACATCGATGCCCTCCATCCTCATCTTCTCCCTTGCATAGTTGGAAAGCTTCTCGTCGAACATGGGCAGTACGTTGGGCGAGACGTCGTAGAGCGTGATGCGTGGCAGACCCTCCAGGGTGGGATACAGTCTCACAAGGTCCGAAGTCAAGAAGTCCCGCAGCGAGGCCGCGAGCTCCGTCCCCGTCGCGCCCGCTCCCACGATCCCAAAGTGCAGCAGGTGCTTCCGCCGCTCTGGAGAGGTCGTCGGCTGGACGGCCAGCTCGAAGCACTCCCTCACACGCCGCCTCACCCTCCTCGCGTCGCCGATGTCGCGGAAGAACATGGCGTTCTCGCGCACGCCGGGCGTGTCGAACGTGCGGCTGACGGCCCCGACGGCCACAATCAGCTTGTCGTACGGGACGTCGAACCGCTCGCCGCGCTCCCAGGGCCGCGCCGTCGCCGAGGGCCCCTCATCGTTGAAGCCGCTGCGCCCACTGACGGAGGACCTAGGCGACTCGGTGACGCCGCTCTTAACGACGGTTGACTCGCAGTTGATCACCTTCTTGTCGAAGTCCACGGACAGGGCAGCGGCCTGGAAGTAGTCGACGGGGCGTTTGGAGTCCCGGACCGGCTCCACGATGTGGGAGAAGTCGAGGGAGCCGCTTGCGGCGTCTGTTAGGAGCGGCGTGAAGACGAAGTAGGAGCGAGGGGAGATGACGAGCGGCTTGTAGACGGCCGGGGATAGTAGTTTGGAGAGGGCGTAGCCGCCCCAGCCGGAGCCCAGGATCACAATCCGCTCTCTGTCGTCGGCTTTATCTAGCTCGGCTGTGGGTGTTGCGTATAGCCGTACTCCCGGGTGAAGAACCGTAGGAGCCCCGGTGACGGCTAACGGGGCGAGTGCCTGCCGGGCCACACACGCTCGGGACAGAGGATATGGCCGCAGCGGCGGTTGTTTCAGTCGGGGCGGAATAGCCCGAATCATCGGCCTCATCGTGCGGAAGCTTCGGCTAGGCCCGCTTTAAACGGTAGTCAGGTAGTCAGGGGAGGAAAAGAGGAGGCAGGGGACCCGGAGGGGGGTATTCACTGAGAAATTGAAAGTTTCCACAGGCCACCCATTTAAACAGAAATAGAAACCACTGCAAACTAAATCCGATGGTAAAGCTTGAATTTTAACCGGAAGTTCGACTTCGGCATCCTCGGTTACAAGCGATGACGTCGTGTAAGGAGCTCCGGAAGCTGTGACCAATCCAGCTTAGTAAGACACCAACAATGTTCCCCGTTTATTATCATGTGCTTTTGGGTGTGTTAGCACTGACAAGCTGTATCGTAGGGCTCTCCAAGAATTGTTTGCGTTTGAACTGTTTTTGCCGAACCGAGGAAGTCGGAATGTCGCGGGTTGTGCAGATGTTGTGACTCAGGGCCGGGTTGCAGCGATAGTGGGGGTTTTTCTTTTCGATGCTGGGCGATCGGCTCACATGTCAATGGCTCAGCCGCAGCGCGGGACCTCCAATTGCTTCGCGGTGCCCTTCACAGACTGGCGCCCGCTGGATGTGACGAGGTCGACGATAGGGCATAGCACAGGCGCCGAAACACGGGAAAGCCTGTCCGTTTACGGGCCGACTCTCGCTGTAAAGGATGGCACTCGGGAGGACGGGGTCGATCCGGTGTAGTGAGCCGGCCTGGAGAAGAGCAGCAGCTCGGCGCATACCCAACGCCCGCGGTAAGTAAGAATTAGTACAAGGATTTCGGGAGAATATCCGAGAGGCCAAGAGCTCACGCCTAAGTAGGGCAAGGGCCTCACATAGGATCAGTCCAAGTTCAGAATGCTCTTAGTTCACGCATCGGCTTCCCAGAAATTATGAATTAGCTCTCGGTATATATTCCAATAGCATAAGAAAACATTCAAAATCCTACTCGAGTCACGGCAGAAGCCCCTCTACTGTCAAAACCTTCTCCGTCTCCTCCAAGCCCTCGATCATCTTCATGTGCACGGCATACCTCGGGTCCGGGGCTAGGTCAAGCCCGCGCGACTTTTCCCACCTCCAAAAAGGATAAAGGCAGTAGTCCACCGCCGTCAGCCCATCCCGAACTGTAAACTCCCTCCCTGCCAGCTCCCTCTCAACGCTGGCGAAGCCCTTCTCGATAACAGCAACCGCCCTGCGCTTGACATCCGGGAAGGCCATCTCGTCGTAAGACCGGGCGTTCAGGGTTTGCGCATTGGTCTTTTGTGTTGGATGGCTCTATTCTGGTACCCCGATTATCCGTGCTACTTATATCAGAGTCGTGGTGTGAAGGATTCGGGATATCTTCTCGTTTCTAAGCTTGTCGTCCCGGCAATAGTGTCAGGTAATATGAGCTGCGTCGGTTTGCGGAGTGTAATCCTTTGCTTAACAGCAAATGGAATGCTCGAAACCCCGTCTAATCCGAATCCCGTATGGGAAATGGCGCCATGTCCTCCCAACGACTCGTTGACGGAACATAGAATGCTTAGCGCAGGATCGGATATCTCCGTGCTTCTATGATACGGTGGTTATTCCGAGGCGCCACGACTCCCTGCTCAGTCTCATTGCTATAACGCTGCAGCTTCTGTTCCCCGACTGGGCCTCGAAGCCGCCTCGGCAACCATTTGTAGCACACGAACACTGAATACTGGTTGACAGCAAGTTGGTCTAACTTTGAGAGCACCGGTGCGAGTGTACGGCCTTCGTCAGGCTCGTCCGGGTCCGGGATATTCTGTACACGTGGACAGAAAGGCTCAGGTTGAAAACATGCCCTATCTAAAGACACCACGAGTGTCGAAGCGCACTGGCAGTTTTCGTGGGGAGTCATGGCTGTTGGTCCGCCATCTAGCTGCAACCTGAGCAAAGAGTGACTAATACACTAAAACCAAATGAAAATTTCCAATCTCATAGCGCGACCTTGCCTCTTAAATCTTTACGACACATTTGGTTATGATGGCCACATCAAGCTACGACATCCGAGCGGCGGCCGAGGCCGATCTCCAAGCTATTTCCGATATCCATAAATACTACGTCCTGAATACGGTAAACGAGAGGAACCACTCCACTAATGTCTCTCCAAATTTAACCTCTGCTAGGTCATAACCTTTGCGCTCGATCCTCGCACCCTGGAGGAAATCACGTCCAGCTACGAGTCAATCAGGGCTGAGGGTCTCCCCTATATCGTCGCTGCCACGCCAACCAGTATCTTGGGCTACGCGTCCGCAAGCCCTTTTCGGGGCGCACTGGGAGGCTACAAGCACACGGTGGAAATCTCCCTGTTCTGCCACCCAGACCACCAAGGGAAGGGCGTGGGAACAGGACTCCTAAGAAGGCTTCTCGCTTCCCTGCGCGACCCAGCAGCTCATCCCGAGTGTTTCCCTGCGGGCGCCTCGGGGCCGAGGGTGGTGAAGGAGGCCCTTGCGGTTATGGCTGTGGACGAGGAATGCCGGGGACTGAAGCTGAAGGAGTATTATGAGCGGGAGGGTTTTGCTCTGGTGAGTCCATGCAGTCAAAGTGCGAGTTCAATACGCGCCGAAGCTAATGCGAGATAGAGCGGCCATCTGAAGCGGGTTGGGTTTAAATTCGGGAGATGGTGAGTCCGCCGGCCTGAATGCAACCGTGACACGCGCTGACGTTGGCAGGATCGACACGATGTATCTCCAGCAATCGGTGCAATGAGATTACGGCTAAATATTTCCATACGAACACTCTTAGAACTCGTGAAATCCTTGGGTGGAAGTCGTAATATTCATGTAGACACAAGACACTGGATTGGAGTAGTTTGTTAGCAGCTCCCACGTACGCCCGCCATGCTTATCATGACACCCGCTGCATGATATCGTCTCTCCTGCTGGTAAAGATACTAGTCCCTCTTGCCTAGAAATCTATCCTGTCGATGGTCCGCGTGCATACGACTCATCGGCGCCCTTTGTACGATGACGCGCTGGACTCGCCTGACTCATCGAGCGGGGAATTTCATGACTCTTGCAGAGCCCCTCCCGCATTCTAGTTTCGCTGTCATACCCCCCCAGATCCCTTTTCTTTATTCTCACCAACTCAAATATCCGCGTATATACAAGGACACAATGGCGCGATACCTAAACTTCGTCACAACCGACGTCTTCACGGCGCAGCCCTTCTCGGGCAATCCCCTCGCCATCGTCTTCCTCCCTAGGGCTAGCGACTTCACGCTCTCCCAAAACCAAAAGCAGCTCATCGCCCGCGAGTTCAACCTCTCCGAGACGGTCTTCCTGCACGAAAGGGCCGACTCCAACGACGGGGAGCGGCGGATCGACATATTCGTCACGGACGCGGAGCTGCCCTTTGCCGGCCACCCCACCATCGGCTCGGCCTCGTGGCTGCTGAGCGCCGCGGCTGCGGCGAAGGAAGAGCCGCCCAAGGCGATCCTTACAAAGTCGGGGAGGATTCCGATCGAGCCGATCTCCGCGGCCCCGTTGCGTTTCGGCGTCCCGGCCGTCGGGGCCAGCATCGCACACAACACGCACCTCCACCAGAGGAACTTCCCCGGCGCTGAGCTTCTCAGGATCCACCCGACGCTAGGGCCGTACGTGTCCGCAGATGCGGAATTCCCCGTTTTCTCCATCGTAAACGGCATGTCCCAGATCCTCGTGCAGCTCCCCTCCCTCGAGGCTCTCGCGGCCGTCACCACCAGTTCCATAAGCGTGCCCGCGGACGAAGTGTACCTCGACAAGGGCTGGGCGTCGGGCCTGGTGTCCCCCTACTTCTTCGTCCCAGACGTGCACGACGAGGTCCTAGGCCGGGACGTCATCCGCACGAGGATGATCGTCGGGTCGCTCGAGGACCCGGCGACCGGCAGCGCGGCTAGCGGGCTGGCGGTTTATCTGACGCTGCAAAGGGGCAGAGAGGGCACGCAAAGCTACGATATGGTGCAGGGGGTGGAGATGGGGAGACGCAGCGAGATTGGCGTGGACGTCGGGCTTGGCGCCGGTGGCAATATTACGGCAGTCGGACTGGTGGGCTCTGCGGTGGAGATCTCGTCCGGGCGGGTGGCCGTCCCACCGTGAATTGTGCGGATCCCGAAGTGACAGGGGAGTTGTGGGGGTCTTGGAGTCTCAGGTGGGCTTTGGCTTGCATGGATCAACCGTCAGGGCGGGCACCTCGCCGTGGTAAACCGCGTTAGCTCGCTGCTAGCTCGGAGATTTGCAGTTAGAGTTTCTCGACTTATCTATGCTGCTCCCCCTATCTATCCGGGTCGGCGGGAAGTGCTCTATACGGTCTAGTGGGGCGCCACCGAGCAGATCCGGGAGCGCATGAGCCCAGCCCGTTAGGGCGAAATAATAGGTGATTACTGAAAATTGGTGGCTGCGGCGATCTGCCGGTCATGTGGCAGATAGAAGGGCCTTTTCCAACGTGGGAACACTGACCGCCCGGCGGCTGACGACCGAACGTGACGAAAAGCCGATTGGTTCAGGTCCAGGCCAGACACCACGGTTTTAAGCTTGTGACAATGGCGCTCGTCGACGAATGTTATCGCCACAGGTCTGTCATTTCGTCACACTCAATACAGAATCGCGTCGCTTCGGTCAGGAAGACTTAGCATCGATATTATCAGGGACGATAATAATTCGTGAAATAAATATGTACATAGAATGGGCAAGTTTTATTATCTAGGAATTCGGGACTTCATCCAAGCCATTCCTGCATTATCAACTAGCACCATGTTTTCAAAAAACCTTCACCCAGCCATCTTCACGCTAGCGCTTTGTCAATCAACGGGCCGGACTCCAGAAAAATATTGCCCCCCTTAGTTGAGGATGCCACCGAGGCCAGTGACGAGGCCAAGGACGGGCGCCAGGAGAGGCTTGAGGAGACCACCGGTCAGGCCAGAGAGGAGGCCAGTGAGGATCTCAAGGAGGCCGGGCAGGAGGCCGTGGAGGAGACCGATGAGGAGGCCGAGGATCTTGGCGAGCAGGCCGAAGACGATCTTCAGAATGGCGGACAGGATGTCACCGAGGCCGAGGGAATCGACGATGCGCTCGACGGCGCCGAGGAGCAGGGTGAGGAGGGTGTTGACGAGACCGAGGACCTTGTCGAGCTGGCCGTCCGCGACATCGAGGCCGGCGGCGCCGGTGAGGGCGGTGACGATCGCGACGAGGTCAGCCTTGAGGTCCTCCAGGATCTCGGCAAGCTCGGAGTTGGCGTCCTCCTCGGTGATGTCACCAGAGTCGTACTTGTCGAGGGTCTCATCTGTTCCCGAATTGTTAGTCTAAACTGATCATTTGTGACCAGCAGCAATGAACATGGCGACGTACCGATGGAGCCGGTGTGGCCCTCCATCTTCTCAACCTGCTCCTCGAGCAGGGCGATCACCTCCTCGCAGCTCTGGACGGGCTTGTAGTCGCCCTCCTCGCCCACATCAATCTCCTCGAGGTCCTCGGCAGAGGCGGCATCGGTGGCAGCGGCGGCACCGGTGGCGGCGGGCTGCTGGGCGATAACGCTGGTGACCTTCTCGATGTCCTCGGGGGACAGGTCGGTGGGCAGGGCCTCCTCGACGTCCTCGGTGGAGCCGTAGGGGGCGTCCTTAACGGGGGAGGAGGTGGAGGGGGTGTCCTCGACGGGCGAGACGTCCTCAGAGTAGGTCTGGGCAATGGGCGAGGCCAGCGCCGTGGCGGCCAGGGTGGCGAAGGTGAAAGCAGTGAACCTCATTGTAGCGGTTGGGTAAAAGGTTTGATGATTATTAACGAGAGTAATCCAACTAGTTGGTGAGCTTAATTTTTTTTCGGTAAAGAACGAAAGCCAAAGGAATGAATGAATGGACTGGTTTGAGAGACAGAAGGAGAGAGAAACCGGCAGAGAAGCGACGGAGCAGCGCGGCCTTTTCTACCTGCGCTCCGGATCACCGACCATAGGCCTCGATAGGGAGGAAGGTTGGACGATCCCCAGACCCACGTCAAGGACTGTGGAGCCCGGCGCTGTTGAGAGGTCTGCGGATGGAGGATGATGACATGAGAACTGGAGCCGTGCTCAGGGGGAGCAAGCAAGCCGGACTAGCTTACGCGACGCCGTCAACGCCAACCGCGGGTGGATCCGGTCAATGTCGTCCGGAGCCCATGCCGGATCCAATGCAACCGACCCGTTCCACTGAGTGGCTCCCTGCCACCGCCAAGAACCCACCCCTATTCGCTCTTATTCCTGCCCGTTAGAGCAAGTGATGCGTGGGCCCATGCGCTTCCGGGGCCGTTTATTCTCCTTCGCCCCTGCCTCTGACCCCCCCCACCAACCCTGCACAACGGTTTTTTTTCGAGTGGGTATTTGGTGGGTTGCGGGTGCCGGCCGTAAGGGAGTGGGTGGAAATGAGGGATCGACAGGGCGAAATGCCCCATGGGCTCGGCGACGGGCGGATACCAGGAAATTTGACGTGCGCCCCCGGCTTATATGACGATGATCACCGCCGATCCCTCCTTCCCGCCCAACCCTTTGGCAATCGGGAGTTCAGAGCGTTCATCTCCGGCAGAGAGGGAGGATTGGAACGGTCTGATTGTCAGGGCTGACCGGATCCCACCTCCCACCGGCATCCCTTACCGGGAGGAAGTGGGGAAGCTTCGAGGTGGACCAAAGAACCCAACCCTGGGTGATTAAACTTCGACGATCTTCCTTTGGAGTGTGACGTCTCTGTTGTTTGCTCAACCTCGCATCTCATCCCTTGCGTTGGAAACAATTTTTTTCTGGTTCCTCTGAATCCTCCAACCACTCAGTCTTCAGTTGAGGGTCGAATCCCGCAAACCACTCCCGTCAGGTAAACAGGACAGGGAAGGAGGGAGCAACACCCCACCGAAAAAAGCATATCTGACTGCCGATTTGCATAAGACGGGCGTGAGCGGTGGCGTCTTCCGCAAGGGTTGACAGGACGGGACCCACCCTACACATGGTTTGGTCCTCCTGCGGCCGCTCGCCGGCTTACCTCGTAATCAGCGCGACGCACAACGGAAACGCGTCCCTTGCTCTCCGCCACCCGGAAATTGAACGGGTTGGATTTCCGAGAGCTTATTCCAAGGCAGTAAGATTGTCGCCCATAAACTGCTATCAAAGCGGGAGGGAACCGTGCTGAAGGGATGGATTATCCGGCATGCTCGGCGGCTGTCCCCACTTTGGAGAAAGAAGCAACATGGCGAAGATCTGCCCCGTTGCTTTTTTGGGGAAATATTGGTGGCGTTCGGAGGGGCCCGGATGTGCCCGTTTGCTTTTTTGCTCAGCAAAAAAAGGAGGAACATCCAGCGTCTTCAGGTGGCGGTGTTGATCGAGGCTCGCCACCCAGCTCCAGCCGTTCTCTTCACCGCATCCCTCGTGTCTCGGTGGGCAGAAGCAACGGTGTGGCAGCCTTCCCTTCGAGATCCCTTCGGAGGAGGGGCAGCCCTAAACATCATTCGGAGCCGAACGCCGTTGAAGATTTCTAATCGTGGGGGCGTCGCTGTCCTGGGTTCACGGCGGAAAGCACGCCATCGCGCCACATCCCGAAGCTGCGAGCTGACAAAGGTCGCGTCCATGGCAGTGTCGTGAAAGTCTCATCCCCCAACCATCTCTGTTGCCCGCTTGCCAAGCCGTGGATTCAAGCTGACGTTTCGTGGAGGTGCGCCAGTCGCAGGCGCTGGACGGTGTCCACCTCGCTTGGAGCCGCACTCTCGCCGTTCGGCAAGCGAGGGCATCTACATCCGGCTACAAGACCGACGAAGAAGCAACGACTTATGCGAACATCTTTGGATCTGACGGGGCCGGACCGCGTGGCCCCTCGAACGAGTCTATCGTGGCTCGCACTACAGCTGTATCCGACTGCGCCGACTTTCCACATCGGGAGAAAGGAACGAGAAAGAAGTAAGAAACATGGCGACCGTCACGCAGGGGGATAGTGGCTTCCCGGATAGGGCGCTCGTGGCGGCATACCTGCGTCGCTTGCATCGAAGGCGCAAACTCTTGGCGAGAAGAGACGAGGAAGAAGTAAACAAGAGTATGCTCACACCTGCATGTCTTATAATCAGCCACCCCCGTGGGAAGAGAGCCGCATGTGGAGCTCTCCCCCTCCCTTCCGCCCCGTGCCGGTCGGCATGTCGTCCGCGGAGCATGTGAAACCCCCAAAGTGCGGTTCGCTTCCGGCGCTCGCCAAGGAGCGCTATATTAACTCGGCCCCGCTCCATCGCTTGGGACCGCCGTCGTATTCGGGAAGCACTCTTACTCGGCGCGAGCTCCGATTGATGGGACCTTTCTAAATGGGTCGCTCAGTTCTGTTTTTGTAAAAAGCACCGCGCATCAATAGTCGAGAATGCGGCGCCGGCCAGGGGGCGACATCTTCTATCGGCTACTATTCCGAGTTCGCGTTGTCGGCGGGAGCTGAGTCTCGGTTCGATGCGCTGGGGTGGGGACTTCTCAGGAGAGGCACCTGAACTCGCTATAAATGGCAATATGCTTGTAGAAATTCATGTGTAGCTGCTTTTTATTCCTTGCAGCAATGGCTCCCCTATGTCCGCCCACTCGTTGAGGGGGTCGCGGCGACGGAGCCCGGGCCTTCCAAGCCCACCGGGCAGCAAACACAGCCCGACGCCGGCTTC
Organism: Sordariomycetes sp. S4602; assembly: GCA_023628835.1. Taxonomy (NCBI): domain Eukaryota; kingdom Fungi; phylum Ascomycota; class Sordariomycetes; species Sordariomycetes sp. S4602. The sequence continues at coordinate 30,980 of JAMAJV010000020.1, read as the reverse complement.
TTCGGTTTGATTGACACGCCAGGACGCCGAATGATACTACCCGCCTCATCAAAGTTTGCTGTTCTTCCACACAGGATCCCGCTTCTCCAGGAAACTGGCCAGCCCCTCCTTCATATTCTCGGCGCCGTCCATCTGCCCATATAGCCCCTTGCCGACAACCTCCGTGCTCTGCACAGGCCCCATGGGCTCCCAACCGAGTGTCAGGCCCTCCCTGCTCGTAATGACCGAGTCCGGGCTGTTGTTCGCGATCTCTGTAGCAAGCTTCACCGCCTCGTCGGAAATGTCGCCGCCTTCCTGAACGTTAACAACGAAGTTGACAAGGCCCCATTCCCTCATCTGCTCCGGGCCATACATCCTCCCCAGGAGCGCCATCTCAGAGGCCCTCTGCTTCCCCACCGTCTTTATAAGTCTGGGTAACGCGCCGGCAACGGCGATGACTCCCCTTTTCACCTCGGGCAGCCCAAACTTGGCCCGCGGGCCCGCGATCACCAGATCGCAGTTGATAGCCATCTCCATAGCACCGCCTAAACACGCGCCGTTTACAGCCGCGATGATAGGCTTCTTCCCGGTCCTGTTCGACATGCCCCCGAAGCCGGCCGAGTCGTAGAGCGTGTACTCTCTCTTCCGCGGTTCCGGCGAGCTTCGGGCCTTCATCTGCTCGTTCCACTGCGCGAGGTCGGCGCCCGCGCAGAAGGCCCTCCCCGCGCCGCCTACGACGGCACAGCGGAGGGAGGGCTCGGAGTCGTACCACTGCCAGAGGGCGGCGAGGTCCTTCTGCTGCTGGGTGTGGATGGCGTTGAGGAGCTTAGGGCGGTTGAGGGTTACGAGGAGGACGTGCGGGACGGGGAAGGAGATGAGAGTATCGGCGACGTTAGGGGCTGGAGAGAGGAAGGACGGCATGGTTGGACGTGAAGTAGAAAGATATTCTCGTATGACAAGTGCCTTTAATATGTGATGTTGAAATACCTATGCGGGGATTGGTTGCGGGGACTATGGGACGAGGCTAAGATCTCCCCTTAGCGGGCGGCCGATGTTAGACCTCGGCTCTTTCTCCAGATTCGCCAACTTCCCCACGATATGAATAAGCCGGGTTGCATTGGCACGCTAACCAGATTCGGCAAAAGCCCCTACCAGAACCTGCGCTGCCACACACCACACGCTCAGCCGAGCAGAGGGCGCGTCGACGCCTTCCGCCCTTCAACGGATCAATGCTTGGAGGGGCAGTCGCTGGGTGCTGCTATCGTTGAATTGAGGCTCAATATTCGATATGAGGCTCAGTTGCAGTCTTCCTGCGAGAACGCAGCATTGCAAGCTTCGTGTGCTCTTAGAGAGCTTCGTGGCATTAGCCTACAAGGACGACATAGCCATGGTTATACACAAGGGGTGAGACGTTACATGCAAGCCCTGATTGCAAGCGTATTCTGGGCGGGTCTCTCGTGAGGCGATTTCCAGCAGAGCCTCATTCAAATCCTGCCCCCCGAGTCCGCCCTGCGAAACGGCATACGGGGTGGGGCCTCCTTCAGCAGTGGACGATCCCACTGTACACGTTACTCGAATTCTCGCCTACCAGAATAATAACTCCCTCCGCCCGTTTACGCATCGTGGCGAGAAAACAACGCTTCTCTACTCTGAAGACCTTGAAGGCACCCCTTTTCACTACCCGTAACAATGTCCGGAACCAGCCACCCTGAGGATCCTCCGGCCGACGATGACCCGGAAGACAATTACATCAACAAGACCCTGGACCCCGTCATCCTTGTTCTCTCAGGTCAGTCAATCCACGCCGAGTCCGCCGACTCCGCGGAGAAGCAAGCACAACACGACAGCCTACACCAAGGGCGGGAAGCCTCTGTTTAAAGTCCGGTTCAAGAACGGGGCCTACGAGCGGAGGAACGCCGATGGGAACGCCATCGCGATGGAGGACAGGGGTGAGGCGCAGCAGCGTCTCCTTGTGACGGCCGAGCTGCAGCGGGAGACGGTCGATGCGCCGGCTACACTATGGTGCTGCAGGCTTCGGCAGTATAGCGCGGAGAACGAGGCGCCGCTTTATGGAGGTTCTGACACCGGTATGCGTTCCCCGTGCCATTATCCCAGGAGTGAGTGAATGTGCTGCTGATATCCTCAATAGTAAAGAGGAAGCTCGCCTTGGCGAAGTAGATACCCGGTCGTGGACAGAGTAATGTGTATCTGTGACCATCATTCTTCCGAACAGTCTGTAAAGTTGTCGCTTTACCTGCACTTCTGTCATTGCTTGATGGTCTCCGGTTTTCCCGGCTTTAGACATGCTTAAACAATATTTTCATCTCCTGCTATACGATAAACATGTTTTTGATGGAGTCGAGCCACGACCGCTGGGCATGCGAACCGATAGCTAGTATGTATCCGAGCGCACCGTGATGTCCCCGTCTCGCCCACGAAATCTCAATATCCCCCCTGCGGGGCCCCATCCATGGGCTTGAACGACAACGTCGTCGGCCCATCCGTGATCCCTCTCTTGATCGCTTCCTCCATAATCGCGACCGTGGCACTAGCCCCAATCCTGCTGATCCCAAGCGACATGACATGCAGCAAATCGTCCAGAGTCCGTACGCCTCCCGCAGCCTTGATCTGCACCCCGGGCTTGCAAGCTTCCTTCATGAGTTTCAGATGGGGAATAGTGGCACCCTTGTATGTGTAAAACCCATTAGGCTGCTTCACGAAGCCATAGCCTGTGGAGGTCTTGACGAAGGCGACGCCGATATCTGAGCAGATCTGACACAGTCGGGCAATGTGGTCGTTTTCTAAGTAGTCGTTTTCAAAGATGACCTTGAGACATGCCCCATGCTTGGTGACTGCGCTGTTTATCCTCTCGATTTCACTCGCCACATAGTCCCACTTCCCGCTGAGCACCTTCCCAACATTGATGACCATGTCGATCTCCTTGCCCCCCGCGATGGCGGCGGCCTCCGCCTCGAACACCTTGACCTCCGTGGTGCTATTGCCGTGTGGGAATCCGATGACCGGGCACACGACGACGCCCGTGTCCTCAAGCTCCTGCTTGGCAAGGGGGATGTGGTACGGCTTGATGCAGGCTGTGGCGACGCCGTATTTCTTTGCGACGCGGAGGCCCTCGAGAACGTCTGCATCGGTCATGGTGGGGTGGAGGAGGGAGTGGTCGATCATCTTGGCGACCTGTTTGAGGGTCACCGTGATGGAGTGCGGGCTTTGATCGCTTGACATTTTTGGATAATTCTGCGCAGTCCTCGATGGGGTTGTGAGGGAGACGGCTAGGTAGGCGGCGTTGTAGAGGCAAGCTTCCTGGGAAAGACGTGTGAAACGTAGCGATTGCTAATCATTCTCATTCCAAACCTTGCTGCTGGGAACCGTCGGATTTTGGTGCGATCGTACGATGCGCGGCGGGAAAATGGGACGCCGGAGTCTTGCCCTTGCAGGGTTAGTGCCCAAGTGCCCAAGGCGGGGTAATTCGGATTCGGCCCGCCTCTTGATATGGCTTACTGTGCCACCCCGGTCCTCGCCCCGCCATTATTTGGACTAGCGACGGTAATCTTTTGAAGCGATATGTAAAGGGCCGGTCCTTGAAGTGTTAGTAGCCAGGCGGAAGCCATCATAATCGGACGGAGTGTTCTCCGTTCCGATCGTCGGGCGGCCATGTCGATTAGCCTCATCGTTGTAGGGCTGCATATTGACGCAGAATATAAACAAGTGGAAATATCAGGTGATTCCATAGAGGGTCACCAGGTAAGCAATCCTGCGTGGGTGGTTCCGCGGCACCCTGATGACGTGCATGACGTGTTTTTAGCTGCCCCGCACCGAGGCCGGCGCGTCTATTTATTCCCTTCGAGGATCACCACCGGTGTAGCATCGAGCGCCGGACGACAACGCTCTAGCGACACGCCGTAACCTCGAATCACAGAGCCCTTTTCGTGTTCGGATTACAAAATGCCAGGCCCAACGCCTACCCTTACCTCCAACCTCCTCGGCAGCTCACCGGCCGCCTTCCAAAAAGCTACCCAGTCCCCGTTCCTGAAACTTGCAGCTGCGGGCCAACTCTCCAAAGACACACTGGGAACCTGGCTCGCCAACGACCGCATCTACATCCTTAGCTACATAAAGGGCGGCGGAAAGCTCCTCTCTTTCCTCGAGCTTCCCCAAGAGGCCCTGCCCCCCGGTACAGCCACGTCACCTGCAAGCCGGCTTTTCGGCTGGCTTGTCGACGCCTTTGTCAACATTCGCCGGGAAGAGAAGTTCTTCGTGGATACGGCCGCCAAGTATGGCATTGGGATCAACCTCCCTATAGACGCAGACGGGAATGTCAAAGATGGAGAGAAGCTCGAGGGTCTTCGTCACTTCGAGAGGCTATTCGAGAGTATCCACCCCCACGCCGGCAGCCTCCCCTGGCTCGAGGCCGCGGTCTTGTTCTATGCCACGGAGAAGGCGTACCTGGAGGCGTGGTCGTGGGCGAAGAGCCAGCTCGCGGAACAAGATGCTAGCAAGGACGCTGATGGAGGGTCGTTGAGAAACGACTTCATACCGAACTGGACGAGTAAGGAGTTCGTGAGCTTTGTGGACCAGCTGGGAGACATCATCGACACGGCGGTTGCTGAGCAGGTCAAGATAGAAGGCGGATACGCTATGCAGGGGCTTTACGACAGAGCGGTCAAGATGTGGGATCTTGTTCTTGCAGCCGAGGAGACGTTTTGGCCGGAGGTGTGATGAGTCAGGAAGAGGAAGTAATTTCAAAAGTAGTTTGATAGTTGCTCCGAAATAAACGCAACTATCCCCTCGCAGCTCGTTTAAAATGATGCGCAATTTAATAGAATTACCTGAAGGTTGTTACATGTATAACTTAAATCACAGGAGAGAGGTACGCCTTGCAGTTGCGGTCGGTTAGGACGAGGATATACTGTAACGAGGGCATTGGGGCCAGCTCGGCCACTATTAGCGTCGTCCGCCGGGTAAAGGTCTATTTGTAAATGATAAAGGAAATTGAATTCTTAGAGATGTCTATTATCGCAAATTTGAGAAGCTCTGACTGTATATAGGTATACTTCCGACACAGGGGCAAGCGGTGAGAGGGTCCAGATATATCGCCGCGAAGCCTAACTTTACTTACTTCCTCGCATAGAAAAAGAAAAAAGGTAAGTAATAAATAACAAGTACCTTTTTGGCAGAATTAGCCTTTTAAAAGAATTCAATTTTGATTATAACGGCGGCGAAGGGAGTGCCCGTAGAATGATGTTGCGTTGAGATAACATAACCGCGTACAAAACTCCCAGGCCACCTCCCAGCTCAGAACGTAACCGTGCACCCTCATTCCAAAATTCCACCCACTGGGAGATAGAGGCAATCATAGACCCTGCACAAGTGGTAAACATTGACCTAGAGCAGCCTCCGGCTCTCCTAAAACCCCGCTACCAGCGCGAAGGCAGCAGCAATGGCATGAACCCGAAAAGTCGCACAGCCATCCTCGTCGTGACGGAGAAGACGAGAGCGCGAGCGTATTCTTTATATAGACGGCGACAACAGTCACCGAATAGGAGGAGAACCGCATCCTGACCGACCCAAATTTCCTGCACAGCGGGAACCATGTTCACCTCGGTCCCGGGGTTAGTGGGGCGCGACTAACGGACCTTACGATTAATCTCCACGAGTTGCCCTCTATCCACACCATCCTTCTCTCGCACTACCACAAGACGACTTTGATAAGAAGGTGGAGGAGTCGCTCAACAGGGCGTTTCCGATCATCACGACGAAACATGGGAGGGAACGCCTTATCTCGGACGCCATTCCGGACCCCTTCAGAAACGTGCAGGATCTCGACCCATTTGAGAGCTTTAATATCTAGATTAGGAAACCGGGCTATGACGAGGCTGCGGAGATTCCGACGGTGAAGATCACCACGACGCCGGGGAAGCACGTCCTGCCCAGGCCGATATCTATAGCCAACGACCTCCCCCAGGTGGTGCACCCGACAAACGGAAGGGTTCTCGAGCTAGGACGCTCAGACCTTGTCTTATCGGAGGATGGGAAGGGCAAGATGAAGGCCGGCTACCCTATCTATATCACCGGCGACACTCTTTTCGCGGACGGTCTAAAGCAGGTTCCCAAGTGGCTCGATAACGGAAACATCGACCTCGTGCCTATCTACCTGGGCGCGACCACCATCCCGGGTCCCTCCCTCCCGCTTGCAATGGTCACGATGGATGAAAAGCAGGGGATGCAGGTGCAGAACCCCATGCATCTGGGTGCTACCATCCCGATCTATTATGACGCCTACGACGCTTTCATGTCACCTTTAGAGGACCTTTAGAAAGAGGTTAGCAGTTCGAGGCTGCACCACCGGGTTATGTACCTTGATCGCGGGGAGGAGCATCAGTTTACTATAGAAAAGAAGTAGATCAGCCAAATTAGGCTAGTAATAAAGATGGAGATTAACCTGTATAGAATAAACGAACGGAATTTGTGGTAGCTTGAGCGGGACTTGAATTTCTTAGGAATAGCAAGCGCACTTTGCCCTGCAGGGAATAATCTACAGAACACTCTGAGTGTTCCACTGCCGGCGATATCAGTAAAATTACGTGGCAGTTCCGGTACATACGACCATAGCTCGTGGAGAACTGAGGGTCCCGTCCGCTCCCCTGAACATAAACCACGAAGCGCTGGACTAGTAGTTGGGTCGGTGACGACCAGCGAATCCCCGGTGTTGTATGTTTTTCTTTTTACTCTTTTTTCAAACTATCTCCACTTGTTTTAGCGCTATATAGGCGGTCTTGAAAGATGAGGGGGTGGGTGTGCTGGCTATATTGCAGGACGTGATGCTAGGATAGGAGGGAAGTTGTTATAAATTAGGGTTAAGTAATTTTAGATGTGGACTAAACTTTTAAGTATGTATTTTTGCAGTTGTTTTCTGTAGTTATGCCTGGAGAAGCTAAGTTTCCTAATATAGTCTCTGTAATGTCTAAGATCTTGCAGTTTATAGAAGGTAAAAGCTGGAAGGAAAGGTCTTGCTAGGGTGCAATAGCAGGGCAGGACATATAGTTCAGCCAATGCTTGCAAACAAGCCATGCGGTGCCATCTACAAAGTAGGGGGAACGCCCGATGCCCTTGATTCCCGGATCGGCATAAGTCAACCCTTTAACACGGTTCGTGCTAGTAACCCTTCCAAGGGTCGGCTAACCTATAATAGGGCGTGTAAAGTGAGTACGATGCTTAAGAAAGCTTGTGGAGAAGCCCAGCAAGGGGTTTACAGCTGGAAGAGAATAGCAAAGTCTGTGGATTTAGCCGGCTAATTGGCCCCGGCATTAACCCCGGCCCCCGGACTGCTCCACCCCCGTGCCTTAGTTTGGCAGGGTCGGCCCCCGGTCGGCGGTTTGAGCGCCGGTCCTGGGGTCCGTTCACGGGGCCCTCCCCCGATAACCGGACCGGTGAGTGCCCGGCACGCCGCCTCCGGAGGTCAACGGCGTGGTTTGAGTCCCAACGGACGGCGCTTCCTTCCGCTCCCGGACCGCCTCACGGACTGATGAATGGTTCGCCAATGGCGGTCCAGTCATTGCTCCGGTTGTTTAGCGTATCGTGGGTTTCGGTTAGGGGCCTCAAACTCATATCTACTCTGCGATCACTCCGCATTAGTGGAACTGCCGCCGGTTTCGGCTTCGTGTTTGCTGGGTATCGTCGCTCGGTCCCTCCGCACCCTCTCCAGGCTCGCACCAAGCAGGACATAGGTTTGACAACGCCCTGCCTGGAAGTCATACACCGCTTAGAATCATTACACGTTAAAAGCGAGGCCGATGCCATGGACAAAATTCGCAGATCTGCTTTACTCAACGACTCTAGGACCCCACTATTAGGTCCGTCTCTTGATAAGAACCCCCCTCTCCCACATTTATGCCCTCAGGACACCCTACAGAATCGATTCAACATGGCAACTACGACGGATCTTCAGACAATCGGAAAGGGCGACGGTGACGCCAACCTCTACCCCACCCGCACCTCGGACCAGCGGTACGCCGACCAAGCGAACCTCGAGGAGCAGCAGATGGGCGTCGTCGAAGCGATCAAGAAGTCCCCCTGGGCCATCGCGTGGTGTCTCTACGCCATGTGGTGCATAGTGCTGGCCAACTTCCAGAGTATGGCCGGCTCCAGCGTCATCGGCATCCCCCAGTTCCGCAAGGACTTTGGGAGAGAGTATAACGGCGAGTTCGTCCTCGACAGCGGTTGGCAGAGCGCTATTGACGGAGTGCCCCGAGCAGCGTTCGTATCTCGACTTGTTGTTAGTCTGTCAGCTATGCTGACCTGTTAATGAAGAATCGCGCTTGGTACACTCGGTGCTGCCTGGATAGCCGATAAGATTGGCCGGAGGAAGACTCTCTTCATTGGGTTCGTGGTCTGTTATGTCGGAGTTACCCTCGAGGTTATCGCGACGTCGATACAGGTCTTCTTTGTTGGTAGACTTCTTGTCGGCCTCGGCATTGGAAGCTGCAACTCGATTTCATTGTGTTATATCGCAGAGGTGAGTTCAATGCCCGTATAAAGAATAACCTTCACTAATAAATCCAGATCTCTCCTGTAACCCTCCGAGGCATTATGATGACTGTATGCGCCTTCGGTTTCCCGCTTGGTTCATTCTCCTCGTCAATCACCCTGAACTTCACGGCCGACAACGACACTCCCTGGGCATACCGTGCCCTTTTTTGCACCAAGTACGGATTCCTCGTAGTTGCAACCGTCTTTTGCTTCTTCATGCCCGAGTCGCCATGGTGGCTCATTGAGCGGGGCGATGAGAGAGCTGCGGCGACGGCGCTTGGCAAACTGGGTGTCGCCCCAGGGGACATGGCGAAACGTCTGGCCATCATGCGTTTTACTCTCTCACAGGTCCGTGAGGAAACAAGCGGCGTCACATACATGGAATGCTTCAGGCTGAGCAACCTCCGCAGAACTATGATTTCCATCGCTCCGGTGGCCTTCCAGGCCTTCACCGGCATCACCTTCATCAATGCATACTTCACCTATTACGCCCAGCTTGCCGGCTACAGCACCAGCGCATCATTCCGGCTCCAGGTCGTTCAACAAGCCTTGTGCATGGTGGGAAACGTCTTCTCCTGGTTCCTCGTTGACCGCATGGGACGGAGGAGCCTCACGCTTTGGGGTTTAGCGGGTACCCTGATCACCCACTGCGTCGGTGCGGGCCTCGGTACCCATTTGGACGCGCCTTCTGTCAAGGGCGTGATCGCTATGCAGTTACTCTTCGTGTGGATATACAACGTGACGATCGGCTCTACAGGCGTGGCCCTCCTCGCCGAGGTTGCCACGCCACGCCTACGGGCCAAAACTGTGGCGATGGGGATGTCAGTCCTGAACATTCTCTGCATGGTTATTTCATTCGTTGTCCCCTTCCTCTTCAACCCCGACAAGTTGAATTTGGGTGCTAAGACCATGTTCATATTCGCGGGTCTTGTCCTGCTCGCATCGGTCGCAGTCTGGGCTTTTGTACCCGAAACGGCGGGACGGAGCTTCGAGGAGCTTGATGAGATGTTTATAAAGGGAGTTCCGGCTAGGAAGTTCAAGACATATCAAACTCAGGTAGAAACTCGCGCTTTGAGAGTATGATGTGTACAGGGACTCTAGACGGTGGATATAAAGGTCTATGCAGTGGAGGGACCTCCTCTTCTTCCCCGGTTTCTACTGTGCCACATACTTTAGTGTATATTAGTGCGCACTATTATTAGCAACACTATTTAGGCCTGGTTAAAACCCAGAAATCAAAATCAACGCTGCCAAGCCGGGTAATTTGGTTAAGCTCTACACAGCCGTCCACTGTCAAATATGCTCGCGCAGGTTTATCGCCCATGCTACATCGGCAAGGTGGCATAATATAAAGTATATCTTGGCTATTAGGAACCGCGAGATTGAACGGAAAATACTTGTATATATATTCTTAAGCCTTTGTGTAAGCCGGGCTGTGGTCACGGCTAAATAATGTCTACAATACTACACTGCTTTAGCACTCGATAAAATGAAGACCATGGTTCGCTTTACTTGAGTCTATTAAAAAGAACCCATGAACCTTGATTCCATCCCCTGAGTTCCCCATCTAAAGTGGCTCTAAATCCCGTCACAATGGGGTTTAACGCTTCCCTGGTGGCGCTCTTGGCGGGCGCGTTATACGTGCTTGCACAGCCCGGATGCCAGACGCAGACAAGGTATAACCCGATCGCCGAAGAGCATCCGGATTCAATAACCGGCGTGATGAATGGAACCTTTGCCCTCGCATTTGTCCCCCGCGATACCGCTGATTCCTTACTTCCTGAAGGATACAAGCTTCTGGATAGCCTATACGAGGAACGGGTTCAGATGTGGCAAGCAGACTCCTTCCCTGTCCTCGTAAAGGCGGTTCGTATCCACGATATACGCGCACCAGACGATGAGTGGAGAAACGACCATACGGTACAATTGCTCTTGTTATCTCAACATCACCCAACAATATAACAAGCTAACTAGGGACTTGTAGTTGATCTCCTTCGAGCTCCCATTTGTCGACGCACTACATGACGGCGCCTCGCCCTTCCGGTACCCATACGCCCAGTTTCTCTCTACGGGGACCCCGAGTTATGCCAATGACGTCGCAGAGGCGTACGGAGTTCCGCAAATAATCCGCTCTGTCTACGACCCAGAATGCGACGCATACCAGTGGACCGATCCCGAGGCACCAGGCAACGGCGCGGGAAATCCGGCGAAGCTGAAGGGAATTCCTGCTGACGGTTCCATGCGGAATGTCGAGGTCGTGGCTGCAAGGCAGCTGACCCGGGAGGCGCGGCCATTTACAACCGAGCAGTTAAAGCAGATAGTGGGCCAGTCGCGATTCGGGGTCGGAGGCGAGGGGCTGCTCTGCGGATCGACGGTTGTCTATTGGGGGGAGGAGGTCGGGTTTGGAGAAGTTATTGAGACGAAGGGCAGGATCACGCTCTCAGGAGAATTTGATGAGTTAGAAGGTGTCCTGGAAGGAGAGTCTGAGTGGGACCGATTGTACGGAATCAGGGCTGGGACGGCGTTTATTGAGGAGGATTTTGTAGATTGTGCGGAACTCTCCGTTATCAAAGATGATAATAAGTAAAGATGATATGTTAGGACTTGACCAACGGTCGCAGGTTCGATGGATCTAGTAAATGCCCACCTTTCCAGACCCATCACCAACAGCTCTAACTCTTGAGTTAATCTCGAGAGGATTTCCTTCATAGATAACAAAGTTTTTGCGCCACTCGGGCTTTTCCAATCCTAGAATCTCGTAAACATTCCTACTAATGAAATCAAGGGCATCCTTTTCGCTGATCATGCCCCCGCTGTTAGCGTGTGCAGTTCCTGCGAGAAGCGCCAAGTCCCGCACAATCCAATCCTCCTCGAGCCCGATAGCAGTGATAACACCTGCGCCAAAGAGGACGTCAACTGCAGTGTTGTTCGTCAGCGGCGCGCCGGTAAGTGCTCTTCGCTGGTCCCAGGAGACGCCAAAGGATTGGAAAGGCGCCAGGACAACTCCGACCCGAGATGCAGCAAGCTCGTCCGCTAGGATATGCGCCTCGGCGCCACCAATTATAACAAGTCGAATCTCGACCGGCTTCCCTCCCTCGACACTGGATTTCTGGACGTCTTCTTTCATTCTCAACACCGAGGCGATGGCATCCGCGCTATGCACCGTAATCGCCAGTGGCATTTCGCCGGCGACAACCCTCTGCAGAAATTCTTTCTCAGTGTAATGACCCTCACCGGCCCCACCACGGTTCCGTTGCTGCACCATCGCGGCGTCAAGAAGCTTGTCGCGAAGTTCCCCAACAGCAGAAGATATCGAGGGAGTGCTTTCGCGGTTCTTAGAGGACAAATCCAGAGTGTAATGGACGGCAGCATCTTCTGCAAAGACGGCTCCACCTTCCACGGGGTTCCCTGCGCCAGTCTGGAAGCTAACGCTCGTGCCGTGATGAGTATTCTCGCGCGCAAACTTCGGGGCCGAAACCGCACGAGTGACGCCGTAGCGATGCGACACGCGCAGCTTTTCAGTGTCGAGAGCAAGCCCGTCGATGGCGCGGCTGAATGTGCCGGCGTCTGCGCCATTATCTGTGGCCTTCTCGGACTCAATGGCGTTAAGACCAAGTGTCGAGCCGAACGCGACATAGGTTGGCGCGAGGTGGCCGTTTTCGAGACAAATAACATTTCCCCTCGAGGTAAGTGTTGCAGACTTAACCTCCTCATGGCAGACTCCGATGCATGTAATCTCGCCGTTGGAGATGACGATATTCTGCGGGACGTCGTTCTCGGTCTGAACGTCTGTGTTCAATAACACCTTCGAGATTCCCGTAAAAACAATATCGCCCGCCAAGGTAACTGTCTCCCTACCAATCTCCGGTAGGGCTTCTTTCTGCAGCCTCCTCCAATCGAGCGGCTTTTTCAACTCGACCGGGTTTGTAAGCTGTGCTGTGCCATCAATCCATACTTGCACCGGAGTTGCCCCAACACTGAGAGGATCGCTATCCCAGACAACAACATCGGCGTCAAATCCAGGCTTAACCTTGCCGAGGCGATTCCCGAGTCCGAGGTTCTCTGCCGGGGCGCTTGTCACTGCCGCAAGCGCTGCATAGTACGGCAGTCCGTACCTAAACCCCTTGGCGGCCTCAAACACAACGTGCTGCGCGTTGAGAATGGGATTGTCGCTCACGTATGTCGGGACAAGACCGTTGTCATACAGGTATTTTCCAGCATGCTCGGACCCGATGGCAGCTTCGGCCTTGTACCACATGTTGTCCGCAAAGATAGCGGACGCAGGAGGGATTTCGCCCCATACACGCTTTAGCATCTAAGAGAATGTCTGTTAGAACGAGCGAACGGACTTGATCTCACAGGTGCTTGGCGCTAGGGGTGCACTCGATACCTCGGGGACAATATAGCTCTGGTGGGCATGATGGAATGCGCGAACAGGAAACTGGAATTCGTTGGAGTGACCGATGAACGCCTCAAGGTCTGGTATTGTATAGCAATGGACGTGGACGTGGACCTGCCCCCTTAAAACTCCGACGAGAGATTCCCATTCAAGGTCAAAGGGGACATATGTTTTGACTCGCTCGATCCCCTTTGCTGCAAGGCTGCACCAGTTGTCCTGATCGCGTAGAAGCCGGGACGCCCGTTCAAACGCGCGACGCAGGTCCCAGCTCTCACCAAGTCGACTTGTAGGTCCCCGTTCCCCGGCCTTCCCGTGAACTTGTTTTGCGTTTTCACCACACGCCATCTTCATATACCTCCACGTTCGGTCTGGGTCGGCAAGCATGTCCGCAGTGCTGGTGACATTCCTGCCGTCTGAAGGCCCAACTGCGTGCTTGATAACAAACGCCTCTCCGCCGATGTTGTTGCTTGACCCTGGCAAGATGAGTGAAGTCGTTACACCGCCAGATTTAATAACCTGGATCTGCCTGTCTGTAGACTGGATGCCGTCGATTGACCGCACGTAGGGTGTGATATTTGTTGAAAGCTCGCTGACGTCCTCGTTCCCATGGAGTGTGGGCAGAGAGTGCACGCCGGCATGGCTGTGCATGTCAATGATACCGCTTGTAAGGGGCCGCCCCAATGCGTCGTAGATTATAATTTCGCCCGGCAGGTTGTCGTTTAGGCGGAGATTCTTCTGAACCCTTCTGATAAGGCCACCCTCAAGTAAGACGTCTGCTGTGACCCAAGAGTAACTCGACTCCAACCGAGAATCCTGGCCCACATCGGGCTCTCCGCTCCAGACCGACGCGTTGATAATAAGTGTAGGCCTATGTCCGTTGATAAAGCGAGCGTTGCTTTCCCTCTGCAGTCCCACTGGGTCGGCCGGCTTAGCACGAAGACCGTTGCATCTGGCCAGGTCCTCCTCTAGTCGTTTGATAGATAGTCCATGTAGAGTGAATCCAGTACTTAGGTCGGACTGGAACAGTTTCCGCCGGATATAGGCAGCGAATGCAACACAGAGCAGGCCAACGAGGCAAAGATGCTGCCACCGCCACCGGTGTGGATGGAACCAAAGTTGCCGACCGCAGCGGAGCGATCGCCAATTCTTCCGCGTGGGCAGTATTGTCGCGTCTGCTGCTGAGAGACAGTAGGGCGGTGGATCGTCCTTGTTTGGCAGCATATTCCTTTCTGGGTGCGTAGACAGTCTTGAAAGCACTCGGAGCAGAACTTGCGCCTATTTTGTCTTTCTCTGACAGTTCACGAGCTAAAGCGGGGTCGCTGAACGATCCGGAAACTTGGTACCGAGCCTTGGCAATTCAAGCATTGGCGGGCGCCCAAGCTCACTGGAGGAAGGGAACAAGATTAGCCGAACCAAAATACTCGTTCAACAGTGCAGCATTTATAAAGCAAAGCACGAGAAATGACAGTGGCTACATGCAAAGCCATAATTGGCAAGTCATACTTCAAACTAAGCCCGTCTCTCGAATGGAATACCCCCCTAAACCTAGTATTCGTCCCTTGTTACAGCTAAGCTAGCCCCTGCGCAAGGGCCTCCCGACGCGAGATCGAGTTCGGATCAAAGTAGGGCTTCTCGCCGAGCGAGACAACCCTGTTCCCTTGTCGCTTTCCGGCATAGTCACTATTCTCCAAGTCAGAATGCACGCCCCCTGGAACCGGAGAAGTGTTGTGCGACTTACTTTGTAGCGGTATGGAAAACAGAACGGCTGCCGTCGATAGTTAGTCTTCAACTTATCCCAGCTTTCGTACAAGGTTCAATTGCGACTCACTTGTCCCAGATCGCCAAGTCGTTCTTGTTCCATCGGAAGCGAACCTGGAGGTCGTGATTCACGGCGATGAGCTGGGTAACTGAAGAGCAGATTATCAGTACTAAATTTTCCAACTAATCTTCTGAAAAGGGAGTCACTTACAGTAGTCTTTGAGAATCTCGCTCTCGCGTTCAGTTACGCCATTAATCCAGCCAGCGTGGACTTGGTGCGCAGCCCCGAATAAGCTCTTCCAGCCCGTCACTGGGTTGGTGCGGATGACGGGGCTGCAAATAGATGATGACGTTATTACCACGGTCTCTTCACCTTGAAGTGTGTAGAAATTGGGTTGTGCCAGAGCACTTACTGTTCCGCCTTAAAATCCAGCCCCGTGTTCTCAGGGGCGCCGCGATAGTCGTCAATCAGGTCTTCACCAAAGGTCTCCTTTACTTTCACAAACCTCGGTTGGTGGTGCGTTGCCGTAAGCCCCTCAGCCAGCTTCTGTAGTGCCGGGGACAGGCGGTCGTAGGCCTCGTAACCAGACGCCCAGAGTGTATCACCCCCAGCATCCACAGATGGCTGCACGATCTTGAGTATTGCGTAGTCAGAGGGGATTCTCTCGAATGTGATACTAAGGGATAATGTTTAGATTAAATGTCCGGTTTAATATGCTTGCCGGTGCTCTGTTATAGAGGAGCTTACTCTGCATGCCAGCCGTGGCTTGCGATCCTCTTTGAAGAGTAGTTGAAATGGTCATTGTAAAACCTCCGATTCTGCTCAGACGAGATAACTGAGACCTCATCATCGAGCTTTCCGTTTTCGTCAACAGAGATGCCACGCTTGCTGTTAGAAAGCGCATGACGGTGGAGCTTATCATTGTCAGCGCTGGGTTGTTCGTTCTCATCAAGGGACGACACAGTAACTACCTTGGATGTCTCTGGCTTCCCAGTCAATTCCCCAAGCCTTTGGCCCAGGAGCTTCTGGTCTTCGATGTTGATATCCTGGTTTCGGAAGAAGACTACGCCCCTCTGCGACACTATTTGCATGAGTCAGTCTATAGAACGATAACAAGCACGGCTGAGAATGACCCGCACTCACCGAGAACAGCCAGGTCTCGGATCTTTGTGTCATCATGAAGGATCTCGCTCAATTGCAGCTTCGGGAACTCGCGGCCTATGGAGGCGGTTGCATCGAAACTCTCATACGTGTCAAGAGCTCCGGAGTACTTTAATGGTCCAGAGAGGCGGGAGGCGCTGCCAGTGGAGGCAGTGGTCACATCTTTGACGGCTCCCTTGGGTTGGCCGGGAGTTAGTTGATCCTGGCTTGGGACGTCGATGTCGGCAGCGGGAAGGGCCATTGTTGTTCAATAAAAATGGGTTTCGGTTGGTGGAAGCGGCTCAGATGCTTGATGCTAGCAGGTAGGTATTGAAGAAGATGAACACGCTGGGTCGAGAACAATGCGCAAGGCATGGTTTACTGTTCTGCTTATGAAATAAAAGACCCCGCGCTTCTTGTGCCCACTGCACTATATTCATGTGGTTCCAAGCAGCATTTCTTGTCACACCATCTTGCGCCATCTCGGCTGTAGGCATCGTCACCTCTTCCGCCTATCTCTCCAATATGCAGAAGTCACGTAAGTATGCAGTGCAATTCCGCAAGGATAGCAAGCACCTGCGCACATGGTAGGGCGGACTCATAATAGAGACATGCGATCGCGATATTAATGTAATGTACAAATCTCTCCGTCGTGTAAAGTATGCTACTCCGAGGCGAAATCCACGTCCCAGCTTGGACTTCGCCTAGACATGATCAGCACTGAAACAACCAAGCCTAACAGCTGGACACAAACACCCTCTATATTGTCAAGCGCCCCTCCTGCATTGCCGATTGCGCACTCTGCTAGCGCGACATCCGCGATCCTCTAGCAAGAGCTGTAGCGAGTATATTGACCCTCGTAATAAGGTCGCATCGAATAGCGTAAAGTGCCTGCATCAGAACGGCGGCGACAGGAAATTTCATGGCGACTGCTTCCAGTGAGCTCCTGAATCCTGGTTAGTGGTACTGCGTGGGTGTGCATAGGGCGTATCGCTACTGAAAGGCGATATCCGCCTCGTCTTCCCCCTCCGCGATCCCCTTTCCTCCCCAGCCCACCTTGCTTTCCCGGTGCTCCTATTCTACACGCCTCTCTCTATTCCCTCCACCTCCCTCGCCCCTCACCGTTCTGCTGCTAAGCCATAGATAAGCTCTCGAGTCGGCGTCCCTGCATACCCCCTAACCGGACAGATAAGGGACCTTTGCCTGTCTTATCCTGGGACCAGGCGGACATGATAGGACTGGCAATCAAAAAGAGGGTCCGGATGCAGTTTGTTAGGAGAGCATCAATACCTGCTAAGCTCCCGGACGTGGCGTCGACGGAGTACGAGACTATAAGACCGTGGCTTTTCCGGGCCTGCATAGGCAACGATTAATAGCCGATACTGTTATCCTAAGCGTTATCAAGAGGTAAAAGAGTGTCAGTAATATAAAATCAAGCGGGTGATGTGTGAATATAACTGGCTGCAGAAGTTTAAAGCTCTTAATCATTCAATATTAATTTGCCCCTTTTTGGTTCAATCTTCTATGACGCTAGTGGGATGGCCTCTGTGCCAGTGATCTGGGCCTGTCTTTAAGAGGTTGCAAAAGTGGCCTTGAAGCTTATTCGTTAGACATTCTTAGCTGTGACTATGTTCTATTATTCTTGCTACTAAAACCCGAATCCCTGGATAGATTAGATGTGGGCGTAGTGAATGCTGGAGATTTACAACATAAGTTCGCCCGGGGCAACCAAGGGTCTCGTTACCAAAGCCGTGTTTACAGAGAATTGATGATAATTCTAGAGAGCTTCAGACTAGATATTACAAGCTCCAGTTAGTGTTTCTCATGTTTGTCTTACGGATAGTCGGCGAGTTATGACGTGCACAATAAGAGTTGGCGACCCTTCCTTTGTTTTAAAACCTTTAGGCGCCCAGTCCCCACTTTCCTGCGATGCAGAACGAAGTTACCAGGCATCCTGCGCTCCAATAATCCACCCTGCCAAACGTGGCAACAGCAGCGAGGTGAGGCCTTGGACGTGGGGAGTTTAAGAATGTGATATCTGACAGCTGCAATCGCACCAGTTAGGACAGGCGGGCACCCCTGTTAAATCCAGCAAGGTCCTCCCATTGGACGCTCCCATTGGGCCGCGGGGAGGAGCGACATACACCCGGCTGCACCGGAGTGCTGCAGCCCTTGACGGGCGACAGCCACTGGCCGCCGCCCCCCTCCGGACAAACCTGCTCCTGGCCTCAATCGTCCCAGCCCGAACTAAAGTCCTCCCTTTTCTTTGCACCTTCTTCCCCTCACGCCCCGTGCCGAAACAGAACGCGACAAAATCTAAGCCCGGTTACGGCGCCTACGTCCGCGAAACCATCCGCCCGCAATCCTGATAATAGCGCCGACGTCTCGAAGGTACGACCAGCCACAATGGGCGACCCCGCGCAGCCGCACTCCCCTCCAGCGAAGTCGCCGTCCAAGTCGCCGTCCAAGTCCCCGACACCCCCCGCCGATCCGAATCCAATCGGTGAGGCGGTACCGCTCATCGCCGACGAGGTAAGACCCTACCAACGCTGTCCTCTTCCGCGAGAAGCATAATTAGTTCTTATTAGATGGTGGGAAAAGGCTGACCGTCGGCTCGACAGAATTTCGAGGAAGATGACGACCCTGGGATCTCTCTGGTGGGTTCTTGTTTCCCGCTTTCCGCTCCCGTGGATCCTGCCGTCTAAATGCCGGGCCGTTCGCATTTGGGGTTCTCAACTGACATGATGGCAACTAAACAGGGCGCGCAGAGCGATACTACGTCCCTGAAGTCAAGCATCTTGAAGTATCGCGAGGAGAATGGCCGGACGTACCACGCATATAAGGACGGCTGTAAGTATCTCCTTGCCTAACCCC
Source organism: Sordariomycetes sp. S4602 (assembly GCA_023628835.1). NCBI lineage: Eukaryota > Fungi > Ascomycota > Sordariomycetes > Sordariomycetes sp. S4602. The sequence continues at coordinate 12,285 of JAMAJV010000020.1, read as the reverse complement.
TCTTGTTGTCCCTTCCCCGCCCGCGCGCCTCACTATCGAGCCCTTGAGCCTTGTCTCTAACCGTATCGCGTAAATAGCATATGTGCTTCCTAACGATGAAGTAAGCGGATATACCCCTCCCCTCCGCCACGTCCAACAATATTGACCTTGCTTCTCTTCTCACCCCCTGAGCTAGGCCGAGAACGAGCGCTTGGGTATGTGTTGTCCGCCTCAGGTACATGGGGTGAACCCGTGGAGCTCTAGACAAGCTAACCCGCGGCCGACTAGATCTCCAACACACTATCTTCCTCTTGACGTTTGATCACAGGCTCCATGTAGCCCCGCTCGACAAGCCGCCACGCCGCGTCCTGGATGCGGGCTGCGGAACGGGCGTTTGGGCGATCGAGTTTGGTATGGAATTCCGTATCCCTGATCGCATCACACCCGGAACCACACGTAGCTGGAATGTTGACAACTCGCCAAGCCGACGAGCACCCGGAATCGGAGGTCACCGGCATCGACCTCAGCCCCATCCAACCTGCGTTGTAAGTTTTCGTAGAGAATATCAACCGCCGCGGAGGCAAAGCGCTGACTTCTGCCCCAGCATCCCGCCCAACGCGAATTTCTATGTCGACGACCTGGAGGACAGCTGGAATTTCTCCGCGCCCTTTGACTTCATTTTCGCCCGCTTTATGACGGGGTCAATCCAGGACTGGCCCAGGTTCTTTAAGCAGTCCTATGAGTAGCCAAACCCCCTTTCGCCCCATCGTCGTCTCAACCACCATGCAGAGAGGCACTGACAGATAACCCAGCAACCTTCACCCGGGCGGCGTCATCGAGCTCCAAGACATAATTTACCCGATGTGCTCTGACGACGGCACTCTTACAGAAGACTGCGCCCTGAAGCAGTGGTCGGACCTCCTTAACGAGGCCTTCCGCAGCAACGGGCGGCCGATGGACACGGCTCTCGATTACGAGCGGCAGCTGGCTGAAATAGGCTTTGTGGACGTTGGCATTGTGAGGGAAAAGTGGCCGACGAACCGGTGGCCGAAGGACCAGAAGTACAAGCAAATCGGTGAGTCCAACCCCTCCCCCATGTTGCACGGTTTTAGGGAGACCGCATATAAGAGTTCTCTTTTTGTATCCCGGCTGACGCGGGATAAAGGAATCTGGAACATGGAAAACATCATCAGCGCGCTTGGAGCCCTGAGCCTTGCTATTTTCACGCGGCCAAAGAGCGAGGGGGGCCTCGGGTGGTCGACAGCGCAGGTCGAGGTCCTGCTTGCTGGCGTGCGAAAGGACATGAAGAATACGAGAATACATGGCTACTGGCGAATGTAAGTGCGCTTTATTCCCCGCTCTGGAAGTCATTGGTATAACCTAACAGCTACCTAGACATTCGATCTATGCGCGGAAGCCCGTGATGGCGTAAGAAGCGCACCATGCAGGTGTCGCAGTCCATGCCGGTGGTGGTACTTGCAAGGCCAGAGTATGCTTGGAATGGTATATCTCAGAAGGAAGGGAACGGCAATTTACCTTATTAGGCGACGTTGAGGTCTCTACAAGGAGGGCGAAATAGGCCGCGGCTTGCAAGCGATTGATTCCTTTAGCGTCGGAAGCTAGCCCCTGTTTTTGTTCATCTCTGACCTGTTTTGTTTTCCCGCTGTAGGGGGCATACCCACCGTCTTATCCCTCAGCTTCAATGCCAGTCTTGTGTTCTAACAACAAAACGCACAGTCGCGTCATTTCCATGCCCTGCTATAAGAGATAGCACAGTTTATTTCTTATGTTAGGATTAAACCCTCTCTCTAAGACATGCATTGCTAAAAATACTCTAGATTCTAGTTCCTAATTGCACCGCCGGAGGACTAATGCCCGCGAGTGCATTGTAGATCTCGGGCACTATCCTCCCAGTCTCCCTGCTCCCTAATAAGCCGGTATATAACCCTGGAACCCAGGTGCCTGCACCGCTCACCGTGCGCCCCTCTTCTCGCCCCACCCACAGCTATCAGTGTACCTACCTCTGCAGTCACGCTCGTAGGGAGCAAGATGTCTTTTTTATATAAGTTCTATCCTGAAGCTACTCTCGCCCCGCTTCGGGACAGACGCCCTTAAGGGATATCCCTCCACAGGATCAAAATCGTCTGTGATGTGATCCTTCCCTGAGACTGCGGGTATAAAGCGCGCCAGCACACAGGTGTCGTAGAATCGGGCTATTAGGGAAGTGTTTCGCAGGAACGCGCGAATAGAATGGTTGTTCGCTATCTAGACCGGCCTCACGGCTGTATACCACCAAACGGGCTAGAAGAGCTACGGCATCACCGTCGTAACCGTACTATTCCTGTACAACTGCTTCTACGGCTGCTATTAGCCGCCTATAACGGTCGCCTACCCTATCAAGGTCGTGACCACCAAGCAGCGCGGCCTCTACTTCTCCTAGACCTACTTTGTTATCTTGAGCTCTAACTTTATTGTTAACTATGTGAACCCCGCAGGGCCACAGAACATAGGATAGAAGTATTATATGCTAACCGGTGCGTTTAACTACATTGTCCTGGCGTGAGTTTATTCTTGGTTCGTAGAGACTAAGGGGCTGTCACTAGAGCAGATCGCAGCCAAGTTTGATAGGAAGCCAGAGGATCTTGTGTAGTAGGTAGAGCATAAGAGGGGGATTGGTGGCGAATTCATGCAGACCGAGCAAGTGGGAGACAGGGAGGCAAGCAGAAAAGGTTAGCTGCGGATAGTAGAAAACTTTGCCGCCTCTCTATACTCCGGGATCTAGTCTAACTAGAATTTAGGCGGGAAAAGAATCAAAGTACATGTATGCGAAACGAATCGTTGAGCATAGTTGGCTCTCGATACTCCTATCCACCCGCTAATATTTCCATCCCTACGATACCAGGCCCGGGAGTTAATCACAAGCACCTCTCCACACATTCCCACAGGCGCCGATCTCTAATACCGCGCAACAAGCGGCCACATCTCAACATCCTTTAACCACTTCCTGCTCTCCCCCGTAACAAGGTCCCTCCAAATCTCCTCCCCCTCTGCATATTCACCATCCCAATAATCATCAAGATCATAATCATCAGGATCACCAACACCATCCAACCTCTCCTTAAACCACTCAAAGGCGCTCCCCTTGTAAAAGAATCTGTCCCACACATCATGCCACTCCAGAGGGCCCTCATCCCCTTCGTCATGCGCAACTCGATATGTCATCCTATTCACTTCCTTATGGATGAGCGGATTCTTGACATCCGGGATGAAGACCTTCGCGTCTGCAACGTCGGGCTCAATGTCCACAAATAGGCTGGCAGCCCCCTCGAGCAGTACCTCCCGCGTCGACAGCTCGTCACACCACGGCCTCGTTCCGTACCCTGCACTCATAGGGTGCATGGGTTGGCGGAACCTAAAGATGTCCTCTCCCTCCGCGTCTCCACACGACCACAGGGCCTTCACGTTCGAGAACGCGTTGCCCAGCGCCGGAAAGCATGACAACGAACCCGAAGACTGAAACCTCTGCTCGAGGCCTGAAAAGTTCATCCCCAGGTTGACGACGCACTCGGAAAAGCCTGGCACGCGGAGCGACGGGTTGCAACTAAGATGGCCGTCTTCAAAGCAGAATGTGGGTTCAAGGAGGATGATGTCCCTTTCGAGCTTAAGGTGGATTACGCCCTCCTGACTTACGCCGTCGAGGCGATGGATAAGGAGAGTGTCAGGGAGGACCTGCAGCGCGAGGTGCCTTGACTCCTGGTGCGTTGCTAGAGCGGCTCTTGATGCTTGTGTCTGGCTTTTCAGGGATGGGCCTCCGGTGACCTTTTGGGAGCAGGTGCTTAGAGTAAACTGGAGGAGTAGCGGCTGGGTCCATAACTGGGGGGCGAAATACGTCCAGATCTTCGAGCGCAGCTCCCAGGGCAGTCGTGGAAAGTAGTGGAATACAGTCTCGGGTTTAATTTCATCCTGGTTAGACAGATGTAAAACAGCATCCTGGTGCTCCATAGCATAAGAAAGACTTGTAATCTCGGGCTGTCCTTTGCTGGTTGTAGCTTCGCTGTTCCCCTTACCTTTATACGCCTTCTGCTAGGCAGTGGTAGAGCGGGGGCGGCTGCAAGATTACGCTGTTTGTGGCGCAGCGCTTCTTGGCAAAAGCAGGGAGCTCTAATCATTGCAGGTAAGACCTATATAAAAACACCTCCTTAGAGGTTAGGCCTTGCAGACCTTCATTAGATGCTTACCTCTTGCTCCTACATCTCTTCCCTTGTTACACAATATCATGCTACAGCTTGCCGCAAAACCAGGCCCTCAGCCGCAATCGCACCTTAAGCTCTAACAAATAGCCACACCATGGACATTGTTAAGGACAGGAGTGCTGACATACCTCTAAAATTTTAACATTGTCCTAGTAACATTAGCGCAGCTGTTCTTCGGCCAGAAGACATGGATAAATGCGTCTGCAGATACGTGTACGTTGCCCTTACAAGATGCAGCATTTAATCTAACTTAGGTTCGTTAGGAAGTGCACTTTATCAAAGGACATAGTATATATTCAAGCATAACGATAATACAAATCCACCAGGAAACTCAAATCCTTAGATCAGAAGGCTCCAAATGACATTACTCGGCGGCCTGGGGGAGGTTGTTGCAAGTGAAACCAAAGTCACCATCACGATTTCCATCTTCGTATCCCCCCATGCTGCAGTTGTCTCCAGGGCACTGCCACTTCTCACCATTGTACTCCATGTCAATCGGGTCATCGTCAAGACCACCGAAAGACATGATAAGAGGTGTAGGCAGAGCCGTCAGCTTGAGCTTTCCAGGGCTGCCGTCAGCCTTGCCGCGGTTGAAGCCGTTGATGAACATGCCATTGGCATCGTACAAGACCAGGTCAATCTCGTAAGCACCCTCAGTGCCGTGCTCCTCGCTGTTCATCTGCCACTGGGTGATGTGACCGGTGCCTAGATTATATAAGTACAAAGGTATTGTGTCAAGGTGAAGAAGTCTCTTACACCAGCCGTTAGTGGCAGTACCCTGTCGCGCGGCGAGAGAGGGAGGAGCCGCCATTGCTGACCCAATAAGGGCAAGGCCGATGGCGCTGCTGGAAACAAAGTTCTTGAAAGAAAACATGGTGAATAGTATTGGTGTAGCTGAAAGCTGAGTTTGTTGGAAAGGAAGGTTGTGTAGTTGGTCTGATATGTCTGGAGGCCTGGAAAGCATATATGAAGACTGGGACGCAGCGTCTTATATAGACAGAACTTCAATGTAAACACTTCTAAGGTGTTGAAGTCCCAAGGCTCCGTCATCCTTAAGTTGCGCCAAGACTGGTTCTACCTTGGCTTCGAATCATGTTGAATTATTGGATTTCAACCTTGCGAGCTCTCAAAGGATCAAACCCCTCGCACACAGCCCATTAGGATCATCTGCCAAGGACTTAGAGGTCAGTGTTGATGCGCTCGTGGCAACTAGGTAGCTAGGGTGCTGCCGTAAATAGGATACCTGATAGAGCAAGGAAGTTTGGTCAGCGCTAGTAGCAGAATCCTGCACAAGATAGGCCCCAGTACCTTGCATATAGATTAGCAAACTTAGACCCACGTGTCTATAGTTTATATCTTGACTGGCGCAATACGCGCGCGACAAGTCAAAATCGAGTTCTGGGTGTTGGGATCCTCAGGCGGATATCTCTATATGCCGACCGAAATTCCTGTGCAGATCTTTACCGGGAGTAGTTGCGTGACCCGATCCTATTCGCCACTTGAAATTTCCCAAGTTCTCTGAACCCTGCGTACGGAGTACGGAGAATGTCCGCAGCGATACCGACTGCGCGATTTCTAGTATCCACATCGCCAATGACACGGCTTCTCGTGGGCCACGTGAGTCTCGAATCCGATGGCAAATGACGTTTTCCTACCATTCTTCATGGACCAGAAGGATTCAACTCTATCCGTAGGATTTGATGCATTGCATTGAGCATCATTTAACGCGTAAGATAATTTTGGTTCAGGAGGCACAGTCTCCTTGCTTGTTCAAGCTCGGTGCGATAATGCCTTGGGGTTGAACATTTTGGAGACGGGTGTTAAGGATTATAACTGATCACGACTAGGAAATATGTATAAAGGTCCCCCCAACCAAGTCCGTCAAGTCTATAGGAAGACACCAAGCATCAATCAAGCCTTCAAAACACTTCCACTTATAGTCTATCATCTGTTATTTTCTTGACAAAGCCTTTCGTCAAACAACGACCAAACCAAAGCCACACAAACACCAACCATTATGCATTACTCTACTATCACCACTCCTCTCGTCGCTGCTATGGCCTTCTCGGCGGGCGCCGACGCCAGCTTTGTGGCAGCAGCCGCCAGAGCAGGCGCCGCCGCTGCTAAGGCAGCGCCAGCTGCTGCTGCTGGCGCAGCCAGGGCCGTAGGATCTGCTCCCGGCCGCATGGGTGGTGCCATCAGCAATACCATCAAGTCGCTGCCCGACCCCGTCAAGTCTGGTCTGACCTCCGGTTCCGTTTCCGGCTCCATCAGCGGCAGCGTTGGCATCGGTGTTGGCGTCGGCATCGGCAAAAACAACGGCGGCAAGTCTAAAGCAAAGGCTCGTCGTGCCGTTCAGAGCCAGAAGATGTACCAGCGCGAGCTGACGGGCCGTCAGGAGCTCCCCGAGGGCTTTGGTCCAGGAGAGGCTCCCGAGGGTATCAACCAGGCAGACTGGGATCGCTGCTACTTCGACGGTCTCGACGCCCACATTGTCGTCACTGGTCCCATCGACAACGGCAACAACATTCAGATTGACGGCATCCCGTCCTCTTGCATGCCACTTAACTTAGTGCTTGACGGCAACCCTGCTGGCGGAGCTGTCCCTGAGCCTTGCGGCTCTGCTTGTCTCAAGTACAAGGGGATGACCGAGGAAGATTACAATGCCTTCAAGGAGATCTTCGAGAATATCCGCACTGCTTAAGGCATATCTGGTACAGCGATCTCTGTGCCAGTTCGTTCTCTTTACTGCTTTGCCTTTGATTGGTATATGGATTGCGGTGGACAGACAACAGAACCATGATGCAGTGGCAGTGCGTGTCGCTTACTGGTTTTCTTCCTTGCGCGGTTGTGTTGAGCTATATAGTTTTTGGAGAACCGTTTCTATACGAAATGCCTGTTTATTAAAGTTCTTAAGTTATGCTTCAATACACTTTGTCTCTTGTCTCTGTCACTTGTGTGTGGATCTAGAGTATGTATGCACTGCCAAATCATAAGCGTCTTTGTTCTGACTTGCTATAACGGCTGAAATTGATTGCTTTAATACTTAAGCAGCCTAGATCAGATAGAAAGAGACGTCGCGCCTCTGTTAAAGTCACTATGGTTCTGTATAAAATAACCTAGGTGTAGGCACTGGAAGAACACGAACGTTTACTATAGCAAAAGCAGCTTCATTTATTCGAAGTCCAGCTTATTCATTCTACCTTCCTGAATATGGAAATGACTGAGTGGTTCCTAGCAGTATGCGGCTATAGATAAATACTTTAGTCCTATAACAGGGCTTCCAAGCAAACGACAGAATCTCTAAACAACTAAGAGGGTGTTACTTAACCTGCATCTGCGGATCAAGTCAATTTCTGGCAAACTGTAAGAGTTACACGCGGGCAATGTGAGCTTACAAGTACGATTAACCTCAAGATTTCATCACTGCATACACCACACCTCCGACGACTGCGCCAATAATAACGCCGCTGACGATTCCAGTAATAATGCCTGTAAGGATAGGTCGGTTTGCGAATCGTCTTTCTCTTGGTGCCTTGGGGTTTCCACCATTGCTGTCAATGCCAGACCGCGCGGATTGGACGTCCTGAGTCATATTGCAGGATCCGAGAGATAGAGGTTAAATGAATAGTAGTGGCCTGAGTGTAACTTTCGATTATTGTGGAATTGGCGATATGGCAGTAGACGCAAGTTCTTTCGCGCCGAAGTTTGCAGAACAGGGTAGAGCAGCGCTTGGTAAAGAAATACGCTTCAAGTTTGTAATTCAGCCTTGGAGCTCCTGTTGACTGCATGGCTGACCAGATTTGCCACTCTCGCCAATTACACTGGACGCGCGAGAACAAACATGGCGATCCTAACTTTATTCTAAAACGTGATAAGAAGCTTGCTTAGGATAGGTCAGTAATAAACCCTTGTGCCTTGGAAGTTCGCGACAAAGGATTTCTTATTGCTATAAATAAAATACTACTCGGTGTCTGAAAGGATCCTCGGACGAAACCAATACTCGCAGACGATTTGGTTGTACTTGTACAGCCTAAGCCAGTTGGTTGACGAAGTCGCGTGGTCAAATAATGTGATCCTATTCGCTGAGCTATGAATATGGCCTTTCCCTTTCTGGCCTAGTAATAAACAAGGGTGAAGTCCCTGTTTTACCTTCGACCCCAGTAATCCTTCAAGGCTGACAATCTATCCACATTCCGGGGCCCTCGCTTGCTTAAAATAACCAATCGATTAATAGTCTCTGGCATGCTTATACTATAGGAGGTATATCCGTATTCAAGTAGGATCTACAGAGTATATCTGGGTTTCTACGTCATGGTTTATAGATAGCCGAGCTCACTTCTGGGTGCCGTTAGGGTCAATCACATTTCACTTCCCGACCCCTACCTTCTATCACTACGCGACAGAGTGGCACAATGCCCGACTTCCAATCTTGGGCGGGCAGCTTGCTCCGACCGCTCGTCCCTACAGCTCTATTTGTGCTTGGTGGTGCGACAGCGATTACAGCACTGCATTTCGAGCCGCGCACTCGACCGCTGTTTCTGCTGCCCGCGATGCTCTTCACAATATGCTCTATCTTGTCAATTCCTAAGGCATCTATCTCTTGGATACCTCAGGCCTTCTCCTTCTGTCAGGGAATCACGGCCTTTTACCAGATTTTGTTTCTGCCTCTATTATTGTGTTCACAGAATGGACCAACCGAGGACATCTCAGCCAACCCTAAGAACAACTCCAAGGCGCTCAGCACTTTTAACTGGCGGAGCATCGCTAGGGCATACCGACGATGGAACAACCCTCGGCTCCTAGCTCTGGATGAAAGAGCGCCACCACCACACAGGATACCCCAGAGGACGCTGGTGACGGCGGTCGCTTTCTCCCTTCGCCGAGGTCTCAAGGTTGCTATTTTGCATCTTATCAATACCAAGATAATCCAGCCTATGTTCGACCATGTTATGTCAGAAGCCATGGTGGTCGACTTCGCACCAGAGTCCGAGCCTATAATCCGGAGACTTCTATTCGCGAGCCCAACAAACACTCTAGACTCGCAGCAGTTTGCTGTGCGTGTCTTGATCTCATTCCACTGGATATGGCATGACTTTCTAAGCCTAGAGACGTGTCATGGAGCCCTAGCAATACTGTTTGTGGCTGTCCTGGGCGCAGATAATGTCGGAGACTGGCCTCCACTCTATGGCAACCTGCTGGACGCTTGGTCTGTGAAGAGATTTTGGGGACGATATTGGCACCGTCTTATGACAACAACATACTCGCGATATGCTTGTATGTTCTCCAGAACAATTTGCAGGTCAACCCCGGGCTCATTAACAGACAAGATGCTCGTCGCTTTTAGCATCTTTGCCATTTCCGGCTTGGGTCACGCGCTGATCAATTGGCGACACGGCGAAGTCGCACTCGCCCGAGACCTAATGTTTTTCTTAGCCAATTTTGTTGTGGTGGCTTTCGAAGTATACCTGTCGCGGATCGCGAAGAGGTGTTTGACTAAGTCAACATACGAATCCTGCGCAAAAGGCTGGCAGTTAAGAATGCTAGGTTATATTTGGGTAGGACTCTGGCTCCTTTGGATTGTGCCTAGATGGGAGTTCCCGAGAATCAAAAATGGGTGGCTTCAAGTAATAGCTTAGCTTAGTATTTTTTCTTAGTCAAGAGAGTGCAATAGAACTTACACTTAATTATTATAAGCACGCCAGACGGCCAAAGGCCTGCTACAGGGACACCAAGGATACTCTTTTCACATCGAGATTGCAGAGATCTTTGGGCAGAGTTGATACCCTTAGCAAAAGGCAAGGCCGATCGGTTGTCTTAGGCTGGTCATCTCGTTAAAATTCTTAGTCGGGTGTAGGTTCCAATCCTGCGAATTCTCTGGCTTTTCCGATCTATAAGCGCTGAACTTAATTCTATCCTATCCATCGCATAGACTATTCTTTTCCCCTTCCGTTCGTGACGCCACCTCGCCCGCCGCAATAGACGAAGATTAAGGCCCTCGCACACCGTACCCTCCCGCTGACTGCGATCGTCTCCCGCCGCCTCTTCGCCGGTGGTGGCAGATAGCCGCCGTGGCTGTGATAGGCGCGATAATGTGATGTTTAACAGCCTGTAAACGTATTGTAAGGGTCTACGCGATCTTCTGATCCGTAGCATTGATCCTGTCGGGTGTTAGGATATCGATGACGCCCTGCCTTTATAGTCTTGAAGGCGCGCTTGGCTTCCCTCCTGTGCTCCCTTTAGGACAAACACCCAGCATCCCCCCGACGTGGAATAGGCGCCACGCAAACGTCCGAGGCCGCTTGGCTGCCTTAGGGGGGCGTTCAGTTCGAGGACTTTAAGAGCAAGAAAGCCTCGCGCTCGCCACTGCTGCGCTTAAGCATCTTAACCTCCTCTGGCAAGGGCTCGTAGATAACAGAGGTGCGGAAGAGGGACTCGGCAAAGGCCTTGCAGGTGTTGCAGATAATAGGCTTAATAGGCCTTAGGCGGCGTCTAAGGTCGAGCCTGCCAGTCGTTATAGGTTCCAGTAGTGCAGGCTTCTAGATTAGCAGTTGCACCGCTTTCCGGCTATGCTCCTAGTCTGTTGTTGTAACTGAAAGAAAAGACCGAATAGGGCGTATGCTCTAGATTTTCAGCCGCAGCCTAATACTGTTATTAAGAACCTTATACCTAAAGCTATAACTAAAACCGCTTTCTCTATTAAGCAGTGTTATAAGCTTATCTTCCTAGAAGGCAAATAGGTTTTATAATAGCTTATTAAAGCATTCCCTAAATATTAAAAGCTAAAAGCCTAATTAAGTATAAAGCAGTAAAGTTAACTTAGCTTAGTTTTAAAGCCGAGTTAAAACTAAGCCTTATAAGATATATATTATAGATTAGACTGCTATAAGCTAAGAATAAGCGCCTAAAGTTAGAGTTTTAATAAATATTAATTAATTTTAAAAAAAGCTCTTAGCCTATTTATAATACAGCATAATAGTAAAGTCTACTATTACTAAAACCTTATATAAAATATATAGCTAAAAAGTAGGTTCTATAAAGACTAAAAGATAGACTATTACTAAAGATTTAACTTAACTATTACTAAAAAGGTATAGATAAAATAGATAAAAGTAGTATTATTTAAAAGCAGAGGATTAAGCAAATTAAATAGTATAGTTTTATTATAGATTAGACTGCTATAGGCTAGGATAGGCACCTGCAGGGCAGAGAGGGATAGCAGAATAATATAAATATATCTAGAGGGATAATAGAAAGGATTATATAAGCAGACTAATAAGATAAAGAAGTAATACCTGCTTAGATTAAGCGCCCCTAGAAGCATATGCCCTTTAGAGTATATACCCTCTTAGAATAGGCGCCTTTTATAAGCAGGACAAAGAAATTACTTATTATATAAGGATAGGTCTTTACCTAGTAGATATATACTTTTTTCCTTACTTTCTAGTAGTTAATCTTAAGATTATTCTACTAGAGACTTTAAAGCCTTTAGTTAATATACTACTTAAGACTCTTAAGTCTCTTATAATATAGCTATATAATATACTATATTACTATCCTATAGTTACTTTACTTACTTAAGCAGGCTTTTAGCTTTTAATATTCTAGGAATGCTCTAATAAGCTATTATAAGACCTACTTGCTTTTTAGAAAGCAAAGCTTATAATATATTAACTACTTCTATTTAATAAGTAGCCTAGCTTTTAGATAATACTAATAATAGGAAATATAGTAGAAAATAATAATAGTATATTATCTTCTAAAGCCTTAGCCTATATATTACAGATTAAACTGCTATAGGCTAGGATAGGCGCCTATAAAGCAGAAAGGAATAGCAGAATAATATAGGCATACTTAGAGAAATAATAGAAGGGATTATATAAGCAGACTAATAGGATAAAAGAGTAATATCTACTTAGAGCAAGCGCCCCTAGAAGCATATACCTTTTAGAGTATATACCCTCTTAGAATAGGCGCTTAGGGTTAGGGTTAGGGTTAGGGTTAGGGTTAGGGTTAGGGTTAGGGTTAGGGTTAGGGTTAGGGTTAGGGTTAG
>JAMAJV010000018.1:639295-715800 GCA_023628835.1 Sordariomycetes sp. S4602 | reverse complement strand
CCCCCCCCTTTTCCGGCCTGTCTGTTCAGGATTATATTATTGCACATTCCCAGGTGTAGCGGGGACAGCTTACCAGAAGTCAAGAGATTGTGATAATGAAAAGCCATGTCTACCAATGTAAACGAACACGCCAGTTTCGGTTTTTCAAGCCCACAAGTCATCCAATTGGGCAAACCCCAAGCGCACGCAGGAAAGAAGCAGGTTGTCCAATGGCAATGTGTAGGTTCAGGGCGCTCCAGATACGCAGTTCCCCGCCTCTAACCTTTTATCAGTGCTATTGCGGCATGTCTGCCATGCCGATAAGGCAGGATCCCTGCGGCAGCTGTGGGACACCACGGTGCGCTTACTGCACCGTGGTCAAGGTGAAAGTAAGGCCACATGCACCGGAAGACTGGACGCCTGGCGGGAGCGGATGGGCCTCGCCGGCCATGGAAGAGGGGATTGGTGGCCCCGGTGGCCATATCTAAACGTCAGGCGGAGTAAGAATACCCCGGATCTTTTGGAAAGATGGCGGCGCCCTCTAACACGTTGCTAGTGCCCAATGGAGCCAAGACTTCGGAATGATGCACTTTAGGCCGCGGGACAGTGGCCCAAGTGTCCGCGTCCGCGCCCCAGGCAACCAGGCGACGAGGCGGAGCCCCGGCTGAAGTCGACTCGCTCTATCGTGTCTTTGGTATTCGTTCGCTGTTCGGGGTGTGAGTCGGGGCCGAGGCTTAGCTCCATCCAACGGGGTGTCCGATAATACCCGTGTGTTGATAGTATTGGTGGGAGCGGGTTGAAGGAAAGCACAAATTCCTGGACAATGCTGGGTCCATACATCTCTTATGTAAACATAAAACGGGGCATTGACGGGTAAGGGTACTGTGGGAGATTGTGCGAGCGCGCTGCGCTGCTTCTGATATTTCCGGTTCCTTCGGGTGGTCGTTGCCCTGCCGTCTATATGTAAGTATTAAGACTGAACAGGGAGCTATTTCCGGTAGCAATAGTTACATCAGCAGATGCGTTTCCCCACAGACGCGCCAGCCGCATACTATCAGCCGCATACTATCAGCCTCCCTTGCCTTGCCGGTTCTCACCCGTCGGGTAGCGCACAGATAACGGCAAACGAGAGCCAGGCGCAACACATTTACGACAGCAGACTACTCACCGTGGATGTGCAATCTTGCTGGAAACTGAGTGGATATACTACCTGTGCCTAATGTAGTACAGCACCCGACCTTACCACACCGCCGCGGACAGCCGCAGCCATGGAGAGGTCTGGATTTACTGCAAGATCCAGTCTCACGATGAACCCAGCGGTCAGAAAATTTTGTCATGTCGGAAACGGGCTTCTTATTTGTAGCCCTGGGTTGAGGAGCGGCCAGTATTGTCGTCAAGTGACCGGCCCGGACTGGGACACCCCCCAACGTGGCAGGGTTTTATAGGCCCCAGACTCTGATGAGCCCTTAGGCACACCGAGAGCATGCACCGGTGCCGGCGTCACCGGTGTTGGGAATCGGTCAAGGCACCAGGCGTGGACCGGGAGTATGTTTCTGCCCACACGGGCGCCAAGAGATCTAACGATAGGACAAGGCTTCTTACTGACAGGTTTAGTAGGCCGTCCCATCATCATGGGCAACTCCGCGGAATCGGATGTGCCGATCTCGTACTTGTATATATCAACCTCCGCACCGCACCATCCCAATCTACGTCCCATCCCTAGCCCTGCCTCGCCACTTTAACAACCCTCGGTGAAATTTACCCAGACCATATCCTTATCATGGAGTCAGTAACACCAGCACGTACAGGTGATGCCCATGACAGGAGTCGCATCACCCGATTTGCTGTAAGCTGCGCAGACCACTCCCTTTTTAAGAATCATCGCGACTCGGGAACCATCGACGACCCGCTGGGAATCTTCTTGGATATTCCAGATTTCTCGTGCTGGCACGACCACATGGCCGAGGTCTTCCATGCGCACTGCCCCAAGGATGTCCTCGAAGCGCTGTCCTCTGGAACTCACGCACACTCGGAAGCGTCGATGGTATGGCTCGATGATAGGAGCCGCAACATGGAGCCTCGCACCTACAACGGAACGATGCCGATTGCAAAGCTCCACTCTGCCCTCCAATTGAAGGTTAGTGGCGCACTAGCTGTGCTAGACTAACGACTGGAACTAACGGCGACCCAGCGTTTCGGCAGTATCGGCGAGCCTGATGCAGTAACACGAAAATTGTGAGGCAAGCCGGGGAAACCTATCGGGCTCACCCTGCTGACTGGGACTATAGACACATTACGACCCCCAATGCTCCGGCCGTGGCGGCCCTGATGCTGGCGAGCACACCCATGCTCGCTCCTGTGCTCAAGGATTTCCTATCGAGGCACTTCACAGCCGACCAGACCATCAACGCAAGGCTGGCCGTAAGTAAAAAACAAAGCGGCCAGAGCCACTCACAGGAACTCGTGCTGACACTCCCCCCTCCAGTCCAGTGAGCCTACATTTGCAATGGAGTTCCACATGTCATTTCCGATGTGGAGGCTGGCTGATTTACCGGGAGTCGATTACGCTGATAGCGGTCCCCGGAAGAAGAAAATTGATATCAGCCACCTGTGCCAAGCACAAAGTCCCGAGGGTGAGAATAGCGAGACGGAAGTCCTGCACGAGGCGCAGGCGTCCTGCGTCGTGGCCGGGTACCGTAGCAAGTCGATCTGGGACGCCGTCTTGCTAGTCGACAGGTCCCTGGAACCACAGTGCGATGAGAATAAAAACTCGTTGCTCCACTACAGCGGACCTCGGAGGAGATTGGCCATCGACAGGGCGGAGGCCGACATTACGAAGGTCGACATGGAGGAGGCCGACATTACGGAGGTCGACAGGAAGGAGCTGCAAGTGAACGACTGGGAAGATCCCAGTGACGAAACCGACGGCCAATATGACGGCACTGCGTTCGACCCCTTGACGCGTGGTAAAGCATGGACTGACACGCCATATTCAGATCCGCGAGTTTACTTCTTGATCGTCATGAAGGCACGAGCAACACAGATGAAGGAGGAATGGTCCTATACCGCTGAAAAGCTCCAGCGCAAGTTCGAGGCATGTGTAAGAATCCACCACCTTGCCTTCCCCGCAGACACGATATGGGGGTATCTCTGACAATTCAATGATAGGCGGCTCCCGCTACAATAGCCGAGAACGCTCTAAGCCAAGAAAAGAGCATTGAGAAGAACGAGGAGTGGATAACAAAGACGAACACGCTGCTCAGGATTCTGAGCAGGTCCCTCGCCAAAAACCTGAACGCGTGGTCTACGTTCGAAAGTCGCGATGGAGGCAACTTCAGGAGCGACGACGGCTCGGCGCCCCGGATTGGTCAAATGGCGAGCCTCTTCCGAGATGTATCCGATGCTTACGAACACCTTCGGAAAATTCAGTTGGAGCTCAAGGACTTGCAGAAGCGCTGCAAGGACTTTCAGGATCAGGTACGCGTAGCTGGTTATCGAGTCCCTCAGCGGGCCGCCATTTAGTTCTGACAGGTTTTTACAACGTCTAGATAAGACGGACTGTGATGGTACAGGAGAACCGCGTATATGCTCTCCAGCACTGGACCATCACTTTGGTGTGTTGTTTCCTTGGCTCGCAGAGGGAGGTGCTCTATGACTAACAAACCGCAGCTCCATTTCACCATTCCCCCAACCATTGCCAGCAGCATCATGCAGTCCGGCAGCATTACCTTCAATCCACCGATCTTATGCTTTATTATCCTGACTGGCCTTTTCGGAGGCATGATCGCCCTCGCACCCGGCTCACCATTGCGCTCGCACATCACGAAGGCCGTGGCGGGCATCCAGAGAGATGTGGCCAGAGCAATCATCACCGCGTTAATGCGAAGGACAGGCGATGGGTAAAGGACTGTCGGCACGTCCGTGAGGTTGAACCTGGAAGGAAGCAGTTCGCGTGTGTAGTCGGTCATTTCTTCTTCTTCCAACTGTCTATATCGGAGGTATTCATTGGGTGGCTGGTTCTAGTAGCCTATTGGAGTTTGGCGGATTACTTCTTTGTAGCAACGCAGCTTTGCGAGTCTTTAAAACACTGTACAGGATACAGATTGAATATTCTGGGCCCGTCTTACAGTGTGATTCCAGTCTGGCCGTTCAGTGACGGAATGAAGATTTTATCGTTCCCAACACCGACCCTCACAGCCACGGATCCGGATTGCTGCGCTGGCAGACTCCGGAAATGCCAAACAGGCCTCACTTAGAGAGGATTGGGTAGCCGAGTTCATCATCTGACCAAGCGGCCAAGCAGCTTGTGTCACCTTCCGACGAATAGACTGCCTCAACCAAGAGATGCCTTCGGCTTGCGATTGGGGGAGCCAGAAGAAGGGATCTCCCCCTCCACCGGATTGGGAATCACGGATATCAGGCTTTCGCGACACCAGTGTTGGTGCCCAACTCTGGAATACTCTTTATCCCGGGCATAAAGTGTGGGAGCCGAACCTGTAATTCCCCGGTCCCAACGTCGCGAGCACGACAAAGCAGACCCTTCAAGCGGCCTCGTTGCGTTGTCTTGTTGCAGGAAACAATCCATTGAGCACTTGGTATTTATTACAACGACTTATCTTGGTGTACCTTCGGGAGTTTCAAGGCCCTTCGCTGGAAATTATGGCAGTCGCGGTACCGAACATGGGTGCGCTCGAGGCGCAACTCGGGAGCCTTGGGCTGGACTCGCCCTTGCCGGAGCTCTCTACAGTGGATATTCTGACCAAGCCGCTGGATATTTACCGTGCGCATCTCGCGAGCCTCGTTGCGACCGCGGTAGGTTGCGATGTCTCGGATGCCTACAAGGCCATCACATCGAGCGACTTCTCTCTGGGTGACCTGGCTGTCATCCTCCCGAGGCTCAAGTCGACGACCGGCGAGTCGGGCAACTTGGCCGTTGAGATAACTCACAAGGTAAGGCTCCTTGTCTGTCATAATCAATTACTGGGATTTGATTCTCTCCGATCCAAAAAGAAATCCTCCAGAAACTGATATGCCCCAACCGTTGCAGATACCAACGTCCCCGCTGCTCGGGCTTCCCTACTGCGACGGCGTCCATCTCCGGATGTTCTTCTCTCCGAAGACCCTGCCGCACCTAGTCCTGCCCTATATTCGTGAGAGGGGATCTTCATACGGCGCTGAGACCTCTCACGATCCCGAAGACGCTGGCGAGCCTGGGCAGATCGGCAAGAGGGTTGTAGTTGAGTTCTCGTCTCCGAACATGGCGTCCGACTTCACGGCCGACCACCTCCGCAGCACGCTCATCGGCGAGTTCGTGTCACAGATACACGCTTCCATGGGTTGGGACGTGACCAGGCTCAATTACATCGGGGACTGGGGCAAGCACATCGGCCTGCTGGCCGCCGGCTGGCCGCGCTTCGGCTCCGACGACCTCCTCCAGGGTGACGACCCCCTCGGCCACATTCTCGACGTGTTCGCCCGGGTGACGGAGCTCTTCGAGCCCGAGAGGGACCTCAGCAGGCAGGCGAAGAATGACGAGGCCGCAAAGGCTGAGATCGAGAGCCGGGGCCTCTTCGCGGAGCGGGACAACTTTTTCAAGAAGATGGAGAGCGGCGATAGCGAGGCGCTTGCGCTGTGGAGCCGCTGGCGCGAAATAAGCATCACGCACTTCCAAGCCGCGTACGACCGCCTGGGAATACGGTTCGACGAGTACTCCGGAGAGTCAAAGGTCAACCCCGCCACCATCGCGCATGTGGAGGCCGTCCTACGCGAGAAGGGGATATGCGAGGAGATCGACGGGTCTTGGATGGTCAACTTTAGCGGTCACGGCGAGAAGGGCAAGGGGCTTGGTACCCAGCCCTTGCGCAGCCGGACCGGGTCGACGACGTATCTGCTGAGGGATATAGCTGCGGCGCTCGATCGCGAGGCGGAGCACGCCTTCGACAAGATGATCTACGTCGTCTCGGCGCGGCAGACGCTGCACTTCCAACAGGTCCTCCGCGCCCTGGAGCTGATGGACCGCGGGGACCTTGCCGGGAAGATGAGGCACGTTAGCTTCGGGGCGGTCCGGGGCTTGTCTGCTCATTTGAAGGGCGCTCGCACGCTGGGTGGGATACTTGACGGGGTGGCGGCCCTGATTCCGGAGTCCGACAAGGGAGGGGAGCAAGATGACGATAGTGCCGGCCGAGTGGCGACCGGGGACGGGCGGGCCGTCGTGGGTCTTCTATGCCAGGACGTGTCCAGCAAGCTCACCCACGGCTACACGTTCGATCCGAAGAAGATGGTGCCGAGCGAGGGGGATTCCAGCCCGGATTTGTTAGGCTGCTATGAGAAACTCTCTTCGACCGTGGCAAACCTGCTCTCCGAAGGGCTGGACGGAGCTGAGCCGGATTACTCGACGCTGGAGGGCGAGGCCGACGTCGACGTCCTCCGCGTCATGGCCCAGTACCCCGATGTAGTAGCCACCACCTTTAACTCACTGGAACCTCACGGCATACTGGCGTACCTATCCCGCCTCGCGCTCGCTGTCTCCGACTCGTTGGAGGAGAATGAGCCCGACGTGGACGACGAGGCCGCCGGGCCGAGCACGGAGCCTGACCAAGGTGGGAGTGAACCGGGAGCTCGTAGGGCGCGGTTGGAGTTGTACGAGTGCGCGAAGCAGGTCCTTGGGAACGGGATGAAGGTTCTGGGATTTCCTACTGTTGGTTGAATTTGATACCTGAATGTTGGCTAATTCTGGATGGGCTATTAGTAGGGCTGGTAGGCTGTCATATCCTTGGTTTGACTCTTGAGAATAAATTGATAATGAATTGACAGTAGAATTGGCTCAAACATTCCACACGGACCACGGACGACTCTCGTCGTAGAGAACTGAAGACTATGAAGTCAAAGCTACGGTTGACTACTTATAGTAAGGCAATGGACCTGCTTTGGGGCCATTCTAGTCGGACCCTGGCTGTTTAAGTGCAGCAGATGTATTACGACCACATTTTGCACTAGCACTTCTCTTAGCCACAGGAAAAGCAAGCTGCACGAAGAAATACCGATACACTAGAGAACCCGGAAACAAGAATTCAAGAGAGCTTCAAACTCCAAAAGCAACGCCATGGAAACTCGGGTGGCATCATAGACCAAGGACAGGTGCCGGGTAAATGGGGCGTTTCGTTGGCGTGTGACGTGCGAGGTTTCAGGCTCCCTCCCCACTGGAGCTTGCCCCTGGACCCCTGCGACGCACTGACCACCCTATGTTTCCCCGTGGCACTATTTAACGCCATTTGAAATCGGCAGCGAGCTACGCGTGGTGGACTTCGATCCATCCACCACACATCGCCATCTCGGATTCTGCCGGCTCATCCAACTTCGCCATGACAGCCGCGACGCCGGAAATCCCATCGACCATGCGGTCCTGGGCCGTCACCAAGAACGGCCCGCCGGAAACCGCGCTGGCCCTCGATACGTCCGTGCCCGTCCCTACGCCACGGGGCTCCCACATACTCGTCAAGGTCTCGCACGCCGCGCTTAACCCGGTGGACATCCACCACATGAAGAAGATCCCCACCCTGCTCCCCTTCCGCCGGCGCCCGACGCCCGCGCTGGACTTCTGCGGCACCGTCGTCGCCCTCGGGCCCTCGGTGCAGGCGTCCGGGCCGCTCAGCCTCGACGTCGGCGCCGTCGTCTGTGGCGCCATCCCGGCGAGCAAGATCGCGACCGGCACGGGCGCGCTGGCCGAGTACATCGCCGTGCCGGCGGACGTTGTGGCGCCGAAGCCCGACGCGCTGTCCGAGGCGGCGAGCGCGGGGCTGGGGATCGCGGGGCAGACGGCCGCGATGATTATGCGCGAGGCCAAGGTTGAGAAGGGGACCCGGGTCCTGATTAACGGGGCGAGCGGAGGCGTGGGCACGATGCTGTGCCAGATGGCCACGACGCGCGGCGGCGCCGTGACGGCTGTTTGTTCGGACGCCAACTCGGGCTTGGTGAAGCGGCTGGGCGCGACTGAAGTGAGTGGTCCGTGATGAGACCGTCCCCGTGCATCTCGTTTAACAACATCCGTGAACCGCAGGTCATCGATTACTTGTCCAACAGCCCTCTGTACGACCATCTGGAGACAGAATACCGCGAGAAGCCCTTCGACGTCATCATCGACTGCGTCGGTAACCAGTTCCTGTACGACATGTGTGAGAGCTATCTCAAGCCGGCTGGCGTCTTCATCAGCATCGTGGGCGGCGACTCGGAAGGCGTTGTCCCGTGGGTCAAGGGCACGATATGGCCCAAGTTTCTGGGAGGCACTCCGCGCAAGTACCGCATCCTGGCTCTCCTCCCCAGCGGCAATTTGCAGCGAGAGGTCGTGCAGTGGGTGGACGAGGGCGGCCTGCGTGAGGTGGCCGTTGATTCCGAGTACGGCATGGATGAGGTGCTCAAGGTACGTTCACTTCTGATAATTAGGCTATTTCTGTGCTGCCCTTGAACAAACTGACGGGATTCGCAGGCCTATGAGAGGCTGGCCACGGGGAGAGCGAAGGGGAAAATCATAGTGAAGGTTGCTTGATGGGTGGGGCTGCTTTCTGTATTCGGGGAATTCCTGCCGTCCCGACGGAGTCCCCAACGTGTAAAAATTTTGTGTATGCATTAATTACAGTCGTGAGGCAGGGCCTCTACGAGTACATGTAGAATATCGTGTTTACTGTTTTAGAGATTGGAACCGTTTCTAATCCTTGGCCTTATGAGGTCCGCGAAGCGAGTTACTCATCATAGTTCAACCAGCATAAGGGCGTGTGGCGTAGTGGTATCGCGTTTGCTTCGCACTAAAGTGTCTGTAAAAGGTCTCCGGTTCAATCCCGGACACGTCCAGGTTGTTTTTTTGCTGTTGTTTTTTTTGGGTATATTTTGCGCTAATCCATACCTGTCTTCAATTGAATGAACTGACTGATGTGCATTTTCGTCCTTCCCTTTTTTGTTGTTTGTTGCACCCTATGAACATGGCTTTGAGAGGACGCAGGGCCCTTGCAGACGACGCAACCACAGCCCTTGGAGAAAGCTCTAGCTACATTTTCAACTCTCCTCACCTGGCTACCACTGTGTGTGGTTAACACATCTCCCCTGAGGACCACTCCTGACTTTGCGCCTTTGTCTACGGCTTCTGGCCGTACACCACGTAGCTGCGCAAGTTGGTTAGCCAGGACGAAGAAGGTAGGCGTGTGTATGCTCGACTTACAACGTGGCATAGGAGTGGGACTTGCCCGCCTTCATCTCCTTCCTCACCTTCGCGAGGAAGACCTCCGTCTCCTCCTTGCCCCACCCCAGCATCTCAAAGATCTTCATCGAGAACGCCTCCAGCCCGTCCAGCATTTGCACGAGGTTCATCATCCCCGTCTGCTTCAGCACGGGATCCTTGGGCCAGGGCCCCATGGGGATCTTGAACTTCTCCTCGCGTATGTTGATGAAGCCGGCGCTCTCGGCCCAGGAGCGGAGCTTGTAGCCGGGGCGGGCGTCGCGGTTGATGGTTCCCAGGCCCTTTATGAAGGCGTCGTTCCACTTGCGCACGTCGTGTTCGTCCGTCAGGGTGCCGTCGTCGGAGACATACTCGAGGTCCCAGTCTTGGAGCTCGGCCCAGCCACCGGGAGTTACGTTGCTACGATTCTAATGAGCTTTTCGGTAGTTTGGATTGAGGAGTGGGAAACCAAACTTACTCGTAGATGCTCTGAACAAATTTGGGCCAATCGTTGATGGAGGCGGCCATGTACCGAGAGATGATGAAGTCGAACTTGAAGGGGTAAGTCCACTCGCTCTCGACGTCGTCAACCTCGAACTGGAGGTTTGGAGGTGTCCTTCACTCGTATTAGGGAGGACTGTGGGTGACGACGGGTTGTGGGACCTACCAATCGGGTTGAGTGGGGCTGAGGTCGCACCCAATAACCTGGAATCGAGTTAGAACAACGCTCGCTCGTCTGGTAGGGAGCATCGTACCTTTGCACTGGGGATGGCGTCGGCGATCTCAATAGCCACTTTTCAGACTTAGCACCCATACCGCTGCAACTGCTCTCATCGCTCTCCACTTACACGACCCAGTACCCGTCCCCACGTCGAGAATATTCTGAACCTTGTCCTCATCGATAGGCGCAAGGTAGATCTTCCCCTTCATGCTCCTGACCATTATATGGTGGACGACGTCGAGACGGTCCGACTCGCGCTGAAGATCGTTAACATGCAGGCCGGTATGAAGCATCGGGGACGTTGTCAAATCCACTTACATCGTCGTTGGGGAACAGATATGCTGGACGGTGATGGTCAGAATACGGGTACGTAGAACGTTGGAAAATCTTAAAACATACACCCCTTGCGGTACGCATGGTACCTTCGGCCATACTCGACGGGGAAATCCAAGACGCTGGATGAGAGCGAGGCAGTAAAGGAGGAGCTGGGGCAAAGCGAAGACGTCAGCATATTGACTAAGGGTACCGACTCGGGCCGGGCCTGAGAATAGGCGAGAATGCCTCACAGCTGATCATCGAGAGTTTCGTCTTCCTCCTGCAGTACGCAAAGTGGTTAACTCCGAAATCCGACGCCGGGCGGCTGTCTGCACTTACGTGGTCAACCTCGAGATCGCCTTGCGCCGCCCCCACTGCGCCAGTGGCCGATGCAGGCGAGGAAGCGGACTTGGGCGATGCCACCGATTTAGGCGAAGTCGCGGCTTTGGGCGAGGCCGCTTGTTCAGGCGAGGCCGCGGCTTTAGCGGGGGTCGCCGCCGGTGACGCTGTGTCGGCCATTATATCTCTTCGCTCAACGTTACGGTCGCTACAAAAGGCGGTATCGAGCGGCCCGTGGGAAAAACTGAAAAGGGAGAGAAGCACGGGACAGAACCGGAGGGCGGGGACAGGACAGGGACAGCCATGCAGCTGGCACGTTCTTCAATCCATGGAGTCGGGCGGGGCGCAACAGGCGCTCGCTGCCAGGAATGGCACCACCTGCATGTACAGTGTAGACGCTGACCCCAGCAAAAGCGCGGCCCCAGCCGGCTTGGGACAGCAGAGCCAATGAAGCTTGGGGCCAGTCAACTTTCTCGTCCACTAGCGCCTCTCGGGCACAGAGAAACGACCTGTCACTTCGCACTTGCGCATCGCGACCTGATTCTTCAGGCGTGGACCAATCATGCCACTGCTTCTCCACTGTCGCTTGCCCTCTCTCGGCATCCCGAGAGAGAAGATGGAGGCCAGTGCGACCAGAGGGTGAGTCTTCGATTCGTCCATAGTGAAAGCTCGGTTCAGCTCGCGAACCAGAGCGCGTAGCTTCCTAACATGAAAATACCGTCGGTAAGCTGATTAGTATTCTGTGCCGACGGTTGAAAGAAGCCCCTGTCAGTGTAATCAATTTCTTTTGGTTGATTGCTGGGCTGGGTGTTGAACTTGATGGCCGCCTGGCGCGGGTAATGGCGGATATCGCTGGGCGCAATGCGTCGAGTGCCGAGTGTTAGGGTATCCATCGCCCTACTTGCGATGGCCTCGTCAATATCGCTGATTACCCACCGGAGCGAGTCGTGGACATTTGAGGAGGAGCATGCTGAGCTTAGGTATAGGTTCGGGCGGGTGGTGGCCACAAAGCGGATCTCAACGACGGGACCACTGGTACATATAGGGCGAAGGAAGGAAGTTTCATGTTGCCTAAGAGCCTAGTGCGGCTAGCATACCCCATAAATAGAATCCGGGGTTCAAGGAGATACAGCGCCCACCGGGTTCGCCCAGAAACACCAGTGTCCCTCAGCTAGTAGTTCTTCGCGGTGTACAGGTGTCGAAAACACACATGCGGGGTGATAAATCCCAGTAAAGTCGCCAGTAGTCTTGAATGGTGCCGGAAAGTTGTGTTCGCTCTACCGTAGAGACTTTCATACTCCAACGCTCTCTTGTCAATGCGTCCTCGACTGTTGTGCTTCGAGAAACGGATTGGAAGGCCGGGAGAACGAGCCGCAATGCAGGCCACAATGGCTCCCGTCACATTACAAATCCAATTCTCGCCGCGTCTTGTATTATAAATCCACTTTGATTGTGTTCAACCACCAGCAGTCTTGGTACGGCGGGCAACGAAGGGCGAGGGCCGTGCTGTAGATATAGTTCCTCCGTCTTAGCGGGGCTCGCGTCCGCGGACCCCGATCTGAATCATCACAGCCTTGTGTGCATTACTCGCTGCCACCACAGCTGTAGAATTCACGATGCGTCGAGCGGTAGAGGATGAAGTTAGGGCGGTCGTAATGATGGCCAGGAAGGTAGATAAATAGGGAGCTTTCGTCCGCCAACTATCACCATGGTTCTTCTTAACCAGCAGCTTCACAGCATTTCAGCCTCTAACACTCTTCCATCTCCACAAACGAAAACAGAAACAACAGCATAACAATCTTCAAAATGGCCAACATCACCTTCCTCGGACTAGGCAGCATGGGCTCCGTCCTCGCCCGCGAGCTCGCCAAGGCCAATAACAAGGTCACCGCCTGGAACCGAACCGCCTCCCGCCCAAGCGTAAAGGTCGCCACCGACGCTGGCGCCGTTTTTGAGCCTCGTGTTGCCTCGGCCATCGCCAAGAATGAGATCTTGATCATCAACTTGCTAAGCTACGATGCCATCAATGACGTCTTCGCGACCCTTCCCGCTGACGGCCTCGCGGGAAAGACAGTCATCAACTTCACAAACGGCACCCCCAAGGACTCAAGCGACATGGAGACCAAGGCTCGCGGCCTCGGAGCCAAAGTGTATCTCGACGGCGCAATTATGTCGACCCCTTACGCCATCGGGACACCCGACGCCTTGTTCATCATTAGCGGGGATCAACAGGCCCTCTCCTCTGTCTCGGACATCCTCAAGCCGTTCGGTGCTGAGCGGTACATCGGCTCCGACATTGGTGCCGCGTCGAGGTGGGACAACGCGGCGCTCGTGCAAATGTATGGCATGCTCGCCGGGATGATCATCGGCCTCGCGGTCATCAAGAAAGGCAGCCCCGATGGGAAGATCGGTGGCGCCATAGAGGGGATGGTCCCTATGCTCCAGTCCCTCGTGCCCCTGCTGGGCATGGTGGCCGCGAGGTGGGACGCGGAGCAGTTCGACGAGAACGACTCGCATCCCATGTCCATGCTGATCGAGAGTGTGGAAAACATTAAGAGGACGTGTGATGAAAGCGGAGTCGACTTTGGGACGATGGAGGTGTTTCTGGGCAAGCTTCGGGAGGCGGAGAAGGTTTATGGACCGGATTCGGCGATTGCAGCGCTGGGGCCTCTTCACTCGAAGTAGGAATGAGTTAAGTCAGAGGTCTATCAGCTAGTCTTACCTGCCTTCTTGCTCTATACCATAGGATGTCCTGTCAAGAAAATTATGTCCTCAATTCTACCATTGCTGTCGTCGCATAATTACACCTCCGCCTTCTTGACACCTGTGAGTCCACTCACGCCAACCCGCAGAAAGTCGTCATCCGTCTCGAACCTCTTCCTCAGCTCCCCAGATGCAAGCTCATCTACATCCCACGCCGCCCAGAGGAACCTTCCATGGGCAAACCGGGCCTCTCTTGAGGCCGCCCAGACTGCGAATGCAG
Organism: Sordariomycetes sp. S4602; assembly: GCA_023628835.1. NCBI lineage: Eukaryota > Fungi > Ascomycota > Sordariomycetes > Sordariomycetes sp. S4602. Next base: position 702,258 of record JAMAJV010000018.1, on the reverse strand, counting down.
CTGGCAGGGACACTACAAGCTTAAGTCAGCTTATACCCTGAAGTCTCGGGGAATAACCACTTACTATCGTCAAAGGGCAACTTCTCCTGCGGAATGCCGACATCCTGCCACGGCTTTCCGTATACGCTTCCTGGGTGGAAGGAGACGACCTGGAGATCGTCGGGCGACACGTCCTTTGCAATCAGCGAGAATGTGAGCGTGCCGGCGTTCTTGCCCAAGCCGTACGCTGGGGTGTGTGTCGCCGTGGTTGCATGGGACGGGTAGAACGTGTTGATGGCCAGGCTCGACAAGTAGACGATGGACTTATGTTGGTGTTAGCAACAACAAACGCCTTCTTGTTGGGCATGATATGAGATCGTACCTTGACACCCTGCGTAGGTTTCTGGTAAAATGTCTGTGTAAGGTTATAAGGCCCCAGAACATTCGCCTCGAACGCCGCCGAGAGCTCCTCGACGCCGACGTCCAGAAGCGGGACAGAAGCTGAAACCCTCGCCGCGTTGAGTACCAGCACGTCGACAGCGATGCCTTGAGCGTTAAGCCTCTCCCAAAGGTCTGCGACGGCCTCGCGGCTGGCGACGTCGCACACCTCTGCAGTGACCACTGCCGGCTTCTTCAGCGCCTTGGCTTTCTCCTGCAGCTCAGCGCGCGCGTTGGCGAGAACCTCAGCGCGCCGCCCGACGATGACCACGGTCGCTGCGTCGGCGCGGATGAAGGCCTGGGCGGTGAAGTAGCCGATGCCGGAGGCGCCGCCGGTGATGAGGACTGTGCGGCCGGCCTGGCTGAGCTCGGGACGGGTTGGAGAGATGGAGTCGTATTCGGTCTTGCGGATCGTCCTTGTCATGTCCGTGGCAAATTGGTTGTCCATGTTGGCAGCTGGGTCTGACGACATCGTGAGCTGGCCGGTGAGTTAATGCTACCGAATGGATATTTATTGAGACGAGATGATGGGGTCGACTATAAGACTAGGCTGTGGGACGGAATAGACTATCAGACGTAGGCAAGAGGCGGCCGTCACGTCCCTTTAAATGTCCTACATATATCACCTTGCCTCATTCGCGGCCAGCCCGAAGCAAATCAGTCGCTCACCTCGGGGCTGTATAATCCATTTCGCCACCAAAAGACAAATATCGTGCGATCCGAGTCGGCTCTCTCGCTCTCCGTGGTTGCTCCCCCAGCCTCTTTTGGAAGTTTCGGGGTCGGGGAAACAAGGGGTGGCCCCCCGGCGGCTTCGGCGTCGGCATTCGGCCGCTGCCGATTTGGGGGCGGGCGGGCCCGCTTGATTGGCCACGTCCACTCCGCGGATTCGGGAGTCGGCTCGCCGACAACTCAACCGTTCGGCGTTTCGCCATATCGCAGACTCCGTTGGGAGCCCCGACCCCGCCAATCAAAGGAGGCGCCACAAAGCGCTTGACTTTGGTCCCACTCGAAACGTTGTCCATTTCATACGGCAAGAGCCCTGAAACTTCAATGCGGGTTACGTAGGCACCTTGGTGGGCTCAATTCAGTGCATGCGTATGGTAAGGGCTGAATTAATAATCGTGAATTACAAATCGCCTAACCCCACTCAACGCTCCCCCGCTCAACAATATATGTTCAACAGTCTCGGCATATAAACCTCCTTGCCCGTCCTGCCTAAATCTTGTTTTGTACATCAGCGTAAAACTTTAAATCCTGGAACTTTGAACACACCCGTCCCTGGATTTGCAAGGTTAGCACCGCCCACCACCCGCCACAATGAAGCCCATCATCCTCCACTCCCACCACTCGGGCCCCAACCCGTGGAAGGTCGCCATGGTCCTGGAGGAGCTCGAGATTCCCTACGAGACCAAGTTCATCATGTTCGAAGACGTGAAGAAGGAGCCCTTCATCTCGGTCAACCCTAACGGCCGTGTCCCCGCCATCGAGGACCCCAACACCGGCCTCACCCTGTGGGAGTCCGGCGCCATCGTCGAGTACCTCGTCGAAACCTACGACAAGGACAACAAGATCAGCTATTCCGAATCCCCGAACAAGTACCTCGCCAAGCAGTGGCTCCACTTTCAGGTGTCGGGCCAGGGTCCCTACTACGGCCAGGCCATGCACTTCGTCAGGTACACCCCGGAGAAGATCCCCTACGGTATCGACCGCTACAAGAACGAGGTAAAGCGCGTGAATGGAGTCCTGGAGAAGGCGCTCGAGGGGCGCGACTGGCTCGTTGGCGACAAGTACACGTACGCCGACGTCGCGTTCGTGCCTTGGCAATTGCCGATACCCGTGTTCTTCCCGGAGGGGACCTTCTTCGACGAGTTCCCGCGGGTGAAGGCTTGGTTGGACCGGATGCACGCGCGCCCTGCCGTGAAGAAGATTCTTGACGAGTGGGCGGCTCAAAGGGAGGCGACTGGACCCAAGCCGTAAGTGGGCGGAGGATGGTTAGTGTAAGGCAGTATATGCGATCCAAGAGCCATGTACGCGGAATTTAGAAGGCATGTCATCAATAAAATATGCCCGTGAATACATTTCGTCCAAGAGAATAAGCAGACGTGTCACAACGAACCAATGTCGGTATTGTCATTTTTGAACCTAAGAGCGTGGTTTAACCAGGCATGTCTGCATAACCCGGCAGTTAGTGCTGCTTGACACTTAAAGCCAAGGTTATTCGTAAGGTACTGATACGCGGGGAATGACCGTGCTTAGCACACCCGCTCGTATAGAGATGAGGTGCCAGCAGCTGGGGGGTAGAAAACACGGACAGCCGCGCGCTGATCGGACAAGGCCTCTCTGAGAGAGCTAAACAGGAGAGTATGTCGATGATTGACTTGGACCTGGCCTGGCTTAATGATCGGTCAAGGGAAACACGGCGTGGAGGTAGCGTAGCAATTCCTAAAGAAGATGCCTCCACCACCGCGGCTCTACCTGAAAGCCACGCCGCTGCCCGGAAATACCCAGGCACTACTCCGACATCCCTCCGTAGCTAAAATCCTACTTCGATTCTTAGCGGGTAACCAAACATTGGTGCGGCTCACGGGGCGCGGCGGTTGCCGCCCCCCGCACCGCGGATGCGACTCAGACTGCCGGTGCGGGGAACCTGGGGTAGCAACGCTGGGTAGTTGCCGACAAGCAGAGTTCCTTAACCCGTTAACTGGGTAGTGACGTCTAGATCTTCGCAGGGTTGCTTCGCGCTGGAAAGGTGGCGCGCGGGACTTATGATTCGCTCGGGTGCGGCCCGTCTAGGTGCCATCGGCCAGACAACCATCCCTATCGAGAACTTTCGAAGGTGATTTGCGCTCTTGTCAATACGTCTTTCCAGCTTCGGGATTGGCAGGCACTAAACCAGGAAGCCCGTTGTATGCCCGTTCATATATGCGCGGTTGGGGCTAATACTGGCGCTCCAATCACGACACGGACAGGAACAGCAAGAACAGGGCCTCTCTTCCGTGTGTCGTTCCATCGTCACTTATAGTAGTCTGGCTATATAACCCGCCGCGAGCAATTGAACTCCAATATATTCCTTCTAGAAAGTAAGGCACGTCTTAACACTTCCTTATACCATCCTCATATTTGAACCATGCCGAGTCTCTCACAGATCCTCACCGCGGGTGCCCTGGCAGCAGTGGCGACTGCCACCCCTATGAGGCGCCAGGACGAGGAATACGCGGGCTACCTTATGACAACCTTTGTCGATGCGTTGCCCCAAGTCCACTGGCATCTCTCACAGGCGGATGACCCCTTGGGTTTTACGGCTCTCAATGGCGGCGATCCGGTCCTCGTATCCGACGTGGGAACTGGCGGAGTAAGGGACATGTTTCTAACCACCAACACGGCGAGAACCGAGTACTTCATGCTGGCCACCGGTATGTTCACACGACGTGCTGCCTTGATATCTGCTAAGAGGATATACCAGACCTGGATATCAGAGTTCCGGACTTCAACTGGGATGACGCAGGTAGACATGGCAGCCATAGCCTTGTAATCTGGTCATCGACGAACCTAGTTGACTGGTCTGAACCCCAATTGACAGAGTAGGTCTCCCGCAGTACCTTATTTGGGCTCATATTAATGGTTCGACATCAGGATCGAGCTTGACACAGGGGGCATGGCCTGGGCGCCCTCTGCCGTATGGGACGACGAGGAGAGCCAGTACTACCTCTTCTGGGCTACCCGCCCCTTCTCTGAAGACGACCCCGACCACACCGGGGAGCCCGGCCTCGAGCGCATCCGCTACAGCACCACCCCGGACTTTGTCACATTCAGCGACCCCCAGGACTACTACGCCCCCGAGGACACCGCCCTCATCGACCAGGAGTTCCAGTACCTCGGGACTCCGGGGTCCTACCTCCGCTATGTCAAGAACGCCAAGACCGGGCAGATCCTCCAGGAGCAGTCGTCTGACGGCGTGTTCGGGACCTGGACTGAAGCGCCTGGGTACCTAGATATCGCCGAGGCGACCCAATATGAGGGCGCCGCGTCCTTTGCGGATATTCGCACACCTGAGCGGTATTACCTGCTTCTTGACAACTACGACGAATACGTGCCCTTTGTGACTGAAGATATCCTTGCTGGCGCGTGGGAGAAGGCAGATGCCCCGGACTTCCCGAGCCTCTTGAAGCACGGGTGTGTGACGCCTGTGACGCAGGAGGAGTATGATGCCATCGCGGAGAAGTACCTCTGAGGCCACATAGGGTCTGACTTTGGCATACATGCTAGGGGTGAGAGACCCATAAGACGAAGTGGGACCGGGTATGCTCAGTTCCATAACCAACGAGTTAATCCGTCGTGGAGTAGCTAGGGAAACCGAAGCACCATGGATAGAGTAGCGGAGGACGGATATGGTGTCTACCAAACAGAAGGCTGAAGTCTGTTGATTTACCTGAATTAGAGTACCCTTCATGCTTCCGCAATCTCCTGGATGGTCTTGTAGAACTGCTGCGGCTCATGCGCGAACCTTCCTAGGAACATGCCGTCCACCCCATCCTTCAAGCCGGCGAACAGTCCCGGCCCCGCGCTCCCACCGTAGATAATCCTGGTGCCGCCCTTCCGTTTCCGCACGCAGTCGAACGCCCTGATGGCACTCGTGACGCTCACAACGTAGTTCACGCCGGCCGGCTGGGCGGCGCCGATGGCCCAGACGGGCTCGTACGCGAGCACGACCTCCGCGTCGTCGGGGACAGCCGCCAGCACGGCCTCCACCTGCGAGCGGCACTCCGCTACCGCCGCCTCGCTGTCGGTCGTCTTCTCGCCGATGCACACCAGCGGGATCAGGCCGTTCCTCGCGGCGGCGGCGGCCTTTTTCGCCGTGCTTTCGTCCGTCTCGCCAAACAGCCGGCGGCGCTCCGCGTGGCCGACCTCGATGAGCCGGCAGCCGAGCTCCGCGACCACCGCCGGGGAGACTTCACCGGTGAAGGCGCCCTTGTCCTCGCCCGAGGCGTTCTGCGCGCCGCACCACAGGCCGGTGCCCTGCAGCTGGTCGAGGGTCGAAGAGACGGTCAGGTGGTCGGGGATGATGAAGATGTCGACGTTGCCGCGCGGCGCGGGGTGGGAGGCCGAGACGAGCTTGACGACCTCGTCGACGTACTGGCGCGTGCGGGCGGCGGAGAAGTACATCTTGGTGGACACGCCGACGATGCGGCGGGCCGCTGGGCTTGGGGTCGTCATTTTGGCTGGGCTGTTTATTGCAGCGTTCAATGCGTATGTCGTTTCAAACCCGCTATAACAACCTTTGTACGGACGCAGGTGGCCGGGTGCCGCGGGGCACAGGCGGGCCGGTGTCACGGAGCTCGCGGGCGCACACACCGCAACTTGGACCTGTCAGGCCCCGTTGGGTGGCAAAGCAGCGCTCCTGGGCGCAGCAGCGACGTCGGAATGCTCGGTGCTCACATGGGCCAGCTAGCTTCTCACGCCAGCGGGGCGCTGGACCCGCTCTGGTGCTCGCTGGACAATACATGAGCGGGGACACCACGCGGCCAGCAGAGAAGAATACCCCATGCGGCAGGAGAATAACGAGGGACCCCAAAATGCCGCCCCCAAAATTAAGGTCTCAGCGCACCCCTTTTTTTTTGGCCCCCCGCATCGAGCCCCGCCGGTTGCGCTACCAGAAAGCCCCGCACTTCATAATTATGGCGGGGGTTAGTGGGTCGATAGCGCCCCAGAGATACGAGCTTGGCTTGACGTCAAAAATCTCGCAGCACAGGCCGTTGTGTTGCTGCAGTGGTGTCCTCCCCCTGAGGGGTCAGATTTTAGGGGCACGCTGGGCGAGGATCGAGATCTGCGACATGCCCGCCGGCTAAATCGGATTTCAGGTGCTTCCCACTGGAATCCACAGCATGGTGATCGGGAGCAAATTTCAATGCCAGCAGATGTTTGACGCAACTAGTAATCGAATTCTAGAGATTGAACGTGTATCTTCTAATTCTTTTTTTTTCGAGTTTCTGATCTATACCAACAACCCCATCGTAGAATGCCATGCGCCTGCGTAAAGTCGTGACGACGCCCTCTCGGGCCCGCATCTAAGAGCTCTCCAGCTGGTTGATGGCCTCCACCTTTGCCGCGCTGGCGCTGCTCGGGTCGAACTCGTAGCCAACCCATTCCTTCGCGAGCCGCCTCGCCAGCTCGATGCCGACGACCCTCTGGCCCATGCACAGCACCTGCGCGTTGTTGCTGAGGACCGCGCGCTCGACCGAGAAGCTGTCGTGGGCCGTCACGGCGCGGACGCCCTTGACCTTGTTGGCCGCGATGGCCACGCCGAGCCCGGTGCCGCAGATGAGCAGCGCGCGGTCGACCGTGCCGTCGGCCACGAGCCTGGCCGCCTCGGCCGCCCTGTTGGGGTACGGCGTCTTGTCGTCCGTCTGGTACGTGCCGACATCCTTCACGCTCTCCACGCGGGAGTCCTTCTCCAGGTCGGCCTTGATGGCGTCCTTGTAGCCGACGCCGGCGTCCTGGGAAAAAAAAGCAAAGTTAGCGGTGGCGTCGGCCACGGAAAGGGGTGCATGAGGCGGTGGCGCCCGGGTGGGCTCAACGTACATCGCAGCCAACGACAATCTTCCACTTGGGCGCCATTGTGTAGGTATTGGGCTGGGTCGAAAAGAGTCTTGTGATTGCTTAGCTGCAGCAGTGGATGGGGGCTAGAAACGCCTTTTAAGTAAGAAGCAGGGGTATCAGGCTAAAGGTGTAAGGCAACGCTGGAAAAGGAAAGATTAAACGCAGGGGAGGTCAGCTGGACCAAGACTCCGACGTCGGGAATATTTATATTCTTTAGATCCCGCCCCTCCTTTCCGGTGCGCTTCGCCATCGGGGGCTTCTCCCAGGGGAGCAAACGGAAGCGCTTGATCCTTCGGTTGCGATGTGGTGGGGACGGCGCCGTATCGGGCCAATAGAGTCACCACGAAGACCCTTGTCTTGGCTGCCCACCCTCCACTTCCCTGTTAGTACCGACAAAGACGGCTAGGATCAGGGCCCCGCGGTAGGATTCTCACGCAGAGCTTTGATGTCACGGTGAGGGGAATTAAGATGGTACGTGGGGAATGAGGGGCTCTGGACGCGAAAATAAGTCGAGCGTTCGCGGCGACGCTGGTTCCTACGATCCGCATGACGAGGGTTTGCCACCGCTCTACCCGCTTTATAGGCATCCTTCTTCTCCGTACGGGCCAGAAGCTGCCCCCGGCTCTCCTCCTTGCCTTCCCCCGGACCTTCGAAAAACACCGCCATGTCAACACGCCACCTCTTCAACTCTTCCGACGGGCTGGTCGCCAAGTCCCTCCGGGGCGTGGTGGCTTACAACCCCCGCCTCGGCCTCGACGAGACGCATCGCGTAGTCTTCGACCCCGCACACGACCGGGCCAAGGTCAGCATCATCGCCGGAGGGGGCGCGGGCCATGAGCCTGCCTGGGCCGGCTACGTCGGGAACAGCCTCCTCGCGGCCTCGATCTCCGGCGACGTCTTTGCGAGCCCCACAACCAAGCAGGTCCTCGCTGCTGCGGAGCGCGCCCCCACCGACGTGGGGACTATCATGGTCATTGGCAACTACACAGGCGACTGCCTCCACTTCGGTCTCGCGAACGAGAAGCTAATCGCCAATGGATCGCCGTCCCGGCTGCTTATCTGCGGGGATGACGTATCGGTCGGCCGGGGTAACAGGGTCGGCCGCCGGGGGCTCCCGGGACACGTCCCGGTGCTCAAGATGATAGGTGGCGCGGCCGAGAAGGGCGGGTCGCTGGACGAGGTCTATGCACTTGGCGTCGCTACCTCGGAGCAGACGGTTACCATCGCTGCCACACTCGACCGCTGCCACGTCCCCGGGCGGCGCCAGGACGATTTCTCGACTGTTGCCGCGGACACCGTCGAGCTCGGGTCGGGCGTGCACAATGAGCCGGGCTTCATGAAGATTTCGCCCGCCCCCGCGGCGGACGAGCTCGTCCGCCAGATGCTACGACACTGTCTGGACGAGAGCGACAAGGAGCGCGGATACATGCATCTTGAGCCCGGCGATGAGACGGTTCTACTCTGCACCAACCTCGGCGGCATGTCGTACCTCGAGATGGGTGCGCTCGTCGACGAAGCCCTGGAGCAGCTCGAGACTGACTGGAAGGTCGTCCCCGAGCGAGTCTACTCCGGCCCCGCCGAGACATCTCTCAACGCACCCGCCTTCTCCATCTCCATCATCAACCTCACCGCGGCTACGAAGTCCTGCTCCTACACGACAGCCACCATGAAAGACCTCCTCGATCTCCGAACGGACACCCACTGGGAGTCTCTGGCCGGGTCCCAGTCGGGCCAACGCCGCCCGAGGCAAGAGCAGCTTACTCGTGCCGATCCCCACCCGCCAGCGAGGGCCCCGCCCAAGGTGGACCTGAAGGTGGAGCCCAGAAAACTGGAGCGTGCTCTGCGCACTGCCTGTGATGCCCTCGTTGCGTCCGAGCCCGACCTGACGAAATGGGACACCGTCATGGGCGACGGCGACTGCGGCGAGACGGTCAAGACGGGCGCGACCGCGCTCCTCGAGGCGCTGGACGGCGAGAAGGTGGCGGACTCGGGCTCCGTCAACACCATCCTAGCCACGCTCGAGGAGGTGGCGGAGAGCCGGATGGGAGGGACGCTGGGCGGGATCCTCGGCATCCTGTTCGCCTCCCTTCGGACTGCGATAGCGAAGGAGGCCGGCGGAGACCGGGACCCCACGTCGGTGTGGGCCGCTGCTGTGACGTCTGCCCTGACCAGCCTGCGGCGGTACACGCCCGCCAAGGTCGGCGACCGGACGGTCATGGACACGCTGATCCCCTTCGCCGAGGCCCTGGAGACCGGCAGCCTGGATGCGGCCGTCGACGCGGCGGTGGCGGGCGCCGAGTCCACCAGGAAGATCGCGCCGCGGCTGGGGAGGGCGACCTACGTGGGCGTCAAGGAGGGCGAGGAGCTGCCGCCGGACCCTGGCGCGTGGGCCGCTGCGGTGGCTGTCAAGGGCCTCAGGGACGGTGTGAACGAAAGCTAGCGGGGCCCGCGGGGGTGGGCCCCTGAGGGGCGAGCACGGGGTAGTACGCAGTAGTTATAATGTTAATGGGATGGCTACTGTGGACCTCGGAACAGGAACTCGGGTCTGTGATAAAGGAATAAGACTGGATTGGCCCGGGGCACCTCCCGGTCCACAGAAATGTCCACATATCCGCGGCCCACCGTCCGGCGCTGTGGCGCAATGGTCTCTCCACCCCCGTACGTCAGCAATGAGGTTCGTTTGCGCGTTCGTTTTCGCACATTTTCCCGATTCTGGCTCGCCAAGTGAGGCCGGCGAGGCTCGGCGGAGTAACTCATGCGCCCGGGCCTTGGATACCGCTTCCGAGTCCTCCCGACTCGGCCCGGATGCTCGCCTCCGGCCTTGGCACGGCCCCACATGGGCTCCACCCCCCATAAGTTGGGACAGGCTCGAGTCTTCTTCCATTTGGCCGTAATGTTGCAAGCCCCCTGGCCATCGGGACCATCGACAAGGTGGCACTCTATGTAGACGCCAATCACCACTTGTCCCATCATCTCACCATGGCGTATGCCAAGCTTGAGAGTTGATAACCCATAATAGCATTGCAAACCCTAGTGCCCCTTGGCAGATATCTTGGCCACAGATTGCTTTCTACTGCAACCCTTAGCGAACCCACAGGAATTATTCTTCATGTGAATGTTGTACAGGCAGAAGTGTTTATTGGGAACTGCAAGGCTGGTTTAAAGTGGTTTAACAGTCTACGTTCCTTCTGGAGTGCTTGGCCTGGAACTGGTCCAGTAAAGGGATTTGTCACTTCATGTCTATCTCTTCTGTTTATAGAGACACAGAACTTCATGCACAAGGGAGCGGAAAGTCACAGTATTTGTGTCTATTCTAATCCTCCCATCAAGGCCTAAAAGCCCCTGGCTGAGATAGAGGAAGCGCGCTGCCTGGGCCCTATGCTCTACCGAGTATTTTCACTTCAACAATTTCTCTAAAGCCAAGCTCTTTTGATGTGACACATGTATTTAAAAGACCTCTCTAACGACAAGGAGGCTGGGTGACAGTTGAACTTTTGTCTAGGTCTCTTGGCCAGGGGTAACAGCGACGTACACCTCGTCTGGACCCATGGAAATCATTTTGAAAACTTATTTCCTAAAGAAAGGGCTCTTTATGTTTCTGGAAAATTATAGGGCCTGTAGGCCTTCCATCTCGGCAGATCATTTGCAGACTGCTAGGAATGGAATTCTGTAACAAACGAAGGAGGCGTTTCCCGGCATAAAGAGTAGGACTCCTTTACTAGGCTAGGTAGCAACACTGCATAAAGACCAGCACGATCACAAGGGAGAACAAGAGACAATAAGCTGGGTAGGTATAAAAGACATGCATCGCGGCCGGCTAAGTCTGGGCTGGATTCAAATTAACACCTGCTTCCCAGGTTCAAGCATCACTCCAGCTGCAATCTTCAACACAACATCGCCTTCAGCAATTCATACCTTGCTTAAAGTGTAGACGAGCTATCGCCAGGATTTACTTCGCCTACTACAGCTACACCGACATACAGTCAGCTCCAAGATGAAACGGTCATTTCGCCAACTTTCCATCCAGGACGGCGTCCCGACGCCCCAAGATTCCCCGTCGAAGAAGCAGCGATATCAAGTTGGCGATAATCGCCGTGTCCTGAGGGGTATTGGCGAAGAAAGCCCCGGGGATGAGGTGCTGATGAAGGAGGTCCGCAGGCTCCTGCCCATTGCGATTCACAACGACATACCTGAAGTTTGCAACGAAGCTCTGGTCAAGAGTGTACGAGACCTATTCAAAGACGTCATGTTTGAGGGGTTGGCGGAAGAGCTGGAGGAGGTCTTGCGCCCCGCTGACGACAAGGAGATCGGCACCACGAGTGACGATGATGACGTCCCGACAGAGACCGACGAAAAGGTTTCGATCACGCATATCACAGACATATTCAATGCGGCGATTCACGAGAAAATTCCATACCTTCTGGAAGCGACCACGGAACAAGTCACAGACGACTGGTACGATGAAGTTGACGGTGCCTTCATCGAGGTGATTAGTGACTCCTTGGCGGGAAGGGGGGTTCTGCAGCCCCGAAGAGGAGCGATCACCTCAGGGATGGTAGAGAGTATGTTAGAAAGGTCATGCGATGTAGTCTGGGGCGCTATGGAAAAGATTCCGTTCGAGGTCATCGGCAAAGCTATCGCTGACGCTGTGGCCGAAGCTACCCACACGGCCTCACTGGAGAACTCGCACGAGACCTCAGCCCAGGTCGTCAGCGATATCCTGTGGGAGAGCATCTGCGACGTCTTGGACGAAGCCATTGACGGATTGGTTGAGAACTCTCTCCCATCAGTGGAAGATGCTGTCTGCAAGGAGATGTGTCAGACCATCGAAGACGAGCTGGATCGAGTCTGGGATTCGGCGTCAGCCTAGAAGAGATACGGAGAAGGCATCAGCGGCTATCAGACGGGGGATCTCGAGATGGGTGACGTTTAAGCAGAGGAAAATGGCTAGATGGGCCGAGGGTGGGGAGAAGGGAGTCCAGATGGGATCTGTATTTCGCAGGGGTGGGTGTCCTGGACTCGGTGGGCGACGTGTGAGCAGTTATATATGCTTGATAGAAAATGACTTCCTTACAAACTCTCTCGGATGTACAGGATCGAGTTGGCCGCTGGTTATCCGCTTGTCTGCGTGTAAGCAGTACCCTGTGATTGCCACAACTAGGGTAGCCTTCTCACGGGCCCACCGCAGGTTGGTTGGGGGACTACGGAACGGACGACGGTAGGGATACGGTCCCGTTCTAACAAGAGGAAATTGCCTGAAGACACTGAAATGCGAAAGGAGGCGCCATTCAAGGATATCTGACTTGCAACCGTCATATTAAGTGTTCTTTTGGCTGGTGTATAGCCAGCTCGTGGGCGCTGGGACGACGACTACCTCGCATGTGTCTTGCTTTATGCACTGGGTATATGCACCTTCCTCCTTCTTGATATTCTATTCCAGGTATGTAACACAATAAGCTTGCCCCGCTCAACCGAACACCTCAATCATGAAGTGATACTGAAGCTTGCTGCCATCGTGGCGGCCCCTGGTGGTCAACTCGCTGCACTTATCGGCGAGAATCTCTCCCACGATAGGCGCTCCACAGTAAAACACGCCCACCTTCAAGACTGCGTCATCATCCCCATCTTGACCATCCTTCTCCTCTGCCCTCGCCTCCCTCCCTGCCTTGAGCTCAAGCATCTCCGCATAGTGCTCGTCCAGGATCTTATGAAAGTCCGGTCTACCAAAGTGCGTCGGGTTAAGTAGGCCAGTCAGCGGCGACGCCGGGTGCTCGACCGTGCGGTGCATCTCGAGGAGCCACCGGTACACGTGCATGACGATGCCCTTCCGCTTGGCGGTGACGTGAGTGTTGATCCGGATGTCGAGGTGCGACTGCTCCGAGTGGGCGCGGTGCCACGCCTGGCTGCGCGAGACGTCGTTGAGGAGGTCGGAGATCCACATGAGGTAGTTGCGGTCGCGGACCATCCAGTGAAAGTCGACGCGCCGGTAGTCTTCCGCGGCGGGTTGGACCTCCTTGGGCTGATCCTTTCCGTGGCTGACGGTGTCGGTGGTGTCAGACTGGGGCTTGTCGTCCGGTCCGCCGTGGTCCCAGTCGTCATTGTGCTGTAGATCAGCGAGGATGCCCGAGAACGGCGTCACGCCAATCCCGGCGCCGATGATCACGGAGTGGTTAAAGTCGTAGAACCGCTGCGCCGGTGCACCGAACGGCCCATTGATACCGACCTCGATATCCGATTCACCCGACTCGCCACCCAGCTTTCGCAGCCTCCCCGTCCAGTTCCCGTCCGTCTTGATGTGCACCATCATCTTGTTTCCGCGGCAGAACGACACGGTGAAGGGGTGCCACTGGAAGAAGCTAATCTCGGGGACCTGCAAGAAGATATACTGCCCTGCTTTGTACTTCCAGATGCGCTCGCTGGGAATCGCCGCCGTGATCTCGACCGTCTCGCCGTCGAGGACCTTCATGGTCGCCTTGATGCGGTGGAAGCCGAGGCAGACGCGCACAGCACGCTCGACCAGGACTAGCAGCGTCGGGAAGGCGAGGAAATAGCCGAACATGGGCCACTGGAAGAGGCCTGCCGTGCCGTGGGCCATCATCAGGCCGATGATGGGGAACATGAGGAGGTGACCCAGCTGGAAGACCTCGTAGCTCCATCGTCGCACCTGGGGGATGCTGAGAATCGACAGGATGTACATGAGACCAAGAGCGGTGACTCCAGTGACCCCAGGCAGGGTGCGGATATAGTCGATGTAATGCATACGACCTACGTCATGCCCAAGGACCTCGGCAACGCCGGCCTGGTTCTCGGCCTTGCTCCCGTCCCTGAACGACCCTGTCAAGTGCCCAATCGCATGAAGGCTAGCGAGGAATATTGCAACGCACGAGATGCGGATGTGGAACTCCTGGGAAAGGTCCCAGTTGAACACGCGCGAGATGTAGTATGACCGGCGAAGCCACGTCGAAAAGTACCGCGACATGCTCAAGATGAGGAAGAAGAACGTCGGGTACAACGCGCCGGCGCACGTCTTGGCCATGACGACGCCCCATCCGAAGCCTGCGCGGTACTTGTCCGTCGTCAGGTACTTGACGAGCTGCCAGATCCCAAAGGCCAGCTGCATCGCGACCACGATGCCGATGCACGCGACCTCGGGCCCATGGACGGCCCAGTAGGCGCGGATCTTGCGCCACCTGGAGAGACGCTTGAGGTAGTCCTTCTCCTCCTCCTCCTCCTTCTTCGCCTGGCTTGGAGACGGGATGCCCCAGCTGCGTACGAGCTCCTTGAACTCCTTGCGCGGAATCTTCTCCGTCTCGCGGTCGCCCATCATCCGGCGGAGAAATTCGTGGCGGGCGCGGTCGTCCGGCGCATCGTGAGGCCCGGTCTCCTCGTCGCGCGAGGACGGCCTTTTCCGGTGGAAGATGTGGTGCGCATCCGGCTTGGGCACCAGCTCGCCGTGGGCCTGGTCGAGCTTCTGCTCGACCTCGGCGTAGTTTATGAAGCCGTCATTGTTGTGGTCGAGGTCTTCGACAAACTGCTCGATCTCCTGGTCTGTCAGAAAACGTATGTTGTCGGAGGAGCGGACCGGGTGGTTGGCCACCAGTGGCCGTTGCGGCTCTGCATTCTCAGCCATGCCGCGTCTAGAGCAGGAAAAAGGACGAGGCCGCGGGAGGCCCCGTGGAGGAAATTTTCTCCCTTAACTACCCTCCCTAGAACGAGGGCCTCAAAACGCGTCATTGCCCCCGTTATCGAAGTTGCCAAGGTCTCTGCTTGGAAATGCCGCAATCTGGTTGGCTGTCAGACGCAACTATGATTGGCATACTCCACGACCCGGGGCGGCAACGATCCCCCTGCCAAGGGTCGACAGGACCGATCGAGGCCACACACGTGGTCGCAGCGAGGGAAGACCCGTTACTCTTAAACCTAACCTTAAAAAACTTTCTTGGCCTTATTAGTCAAGCTAGTACGGCCGAAAGCCACCTAGACTGCGCCTGGCAGTAACATCAAAACCTGCATCTGCATGACTCGCCCGTCAAAGACGCAAGTAACCACCCTTTTCTTGGGTAGTTCGATGAATCCATCACCTTTAGGTGCCCTACAAGCACCTTGTCAAGGTAAAGGAGAGTAAGTGAGCTAGCTACTACGTAATGTACTGAACTATAGAAAAGATGGGGCCGAGCCTTGGCGTTGAACCCAGACGCCGCCACATAGTCAACTGCCTCTATCTGTGAACGGTTGGCAGGCCGCCATGTTGATCGAGATTCTCAACATGGACCTGCATGTCCCAATATAAAAGACTTCGATCTGCGAGATAGCCTACGGATCACGAAGATTGCTCCCCTGGAGGGATGGATACACTTGCCGAGATGCGAGTGCCTACACATTGAGATGCCATAATACAGGCCTGGGCAAAATCACAAGCAGGGCCCATGTTTGGATACAACCCGGCCCATTGGGCCTGGTCCCAAAATAGTAGGGGTTATCCTAGTCGACATTACGTCTCGGAGTGATATCCAACCCTAAGGCACGACAAGACTTGACGACGAGGCACATGCGGATTAGCGCCATCTGAGGGGCAAAGGTAAAACCATGGAACCAAGCTCATTCGTTATCTCTGCATTCGTGGTGTCCCTAAGCAGGGTATCTCGGGGTGGCTCACCGAGCCGTCATTCGCGCTCAGACTTTGTCAGTAGCTACAGGATGCAAACATTCGCGGGATAAAAGGGTGTAGAACACAAATGATACCGTGACATGAGGTTTGTATCTTTGCATCTCATGTCGGAGCAGTAGAATTGTAGGAACCCCCGCGGTGTCCGGGCTCCGAAACAATGCGGGTGAGATACTTTGGCGAATTATAGCTTGAAGTGCTCGGGATGGTTGGTATGCGTCCCGGAGTAGTTTACTCTCATCCTAGGATTTGGACACAGCCGCCGTTCTGTCCGTATCTGCGGTGCTTCTGGAAGTGCCGTCGGAACGCCCGAGAAGAACTTACAGTACGCGAGGCACTCGGCACCGAAGAGCTCGAGGGTTACCGACCGGAAAGGCTGTCTATAATTGAATCTTATTCAACGTAGCAATACACGGCCTTTGCTCTTGAATCTCAAAGCTACGTGCGTAGATGCCTCTACCACCTCTCAGGTCCAAACATTTCTCTTCGGGACTTTACGCCAGTCCGTTTTAAGCACAGTTACTGAAAGCTACCGTGCCGAGATAGCGCGCTTAGCTAGAAATAATGTTGATGTTCGGGGGGTTCAAGTGTTCAAACGCCTCAGGCCGGTGAGGTTCCTGGGCTTCTTACTCCTGGATAGTAGCTAGCGAGTGGGGCGGAGCTGCCACTCTTGAACGGCCGAGCATCCCACTCAAAGACCGGTTCCCAGTTTGGATCATCTTCGTTGCGCCATAGTACGTCAGCAACGAATCGGAGCTACCCGTGCAGCATAGCACCTGCCATATTGGGCGTGGTGCCTCCCAAACGATCAGCGACTTGTGTGCCGCAGTTAGAAGCCGGTGCTGAGGGCTCGGAGGCAAATTCCTGATATCACAAAGGAGACTAAAAGCCTAGTACCAGGCTACGTGCCTGATTTCCAAAACGATTACATGAGCCGGAGAAGATCAGGCGAGTCTCACGACCACGGCGGGCGAAATCCAAATCTACCGAGACTAGATCGCCAGATCTGGTCACCCCACGTCATATCTCGCCGAGCTTACTTCCGCAACCGGTGGGGGGGTGTCGGAGCCGAACGACACCACTACAGGCACAAAACAAGCCGAGGCATGCCGTCGTTGGACGATGCCCCCCACAACCTGCGTGCGGGGAAAGCAGCGCTAAAGGCCGGCAACGATTTCGGCCGCTTGGGCAGTGCGGCGGCCCCACCGAACCCCGGACGATCTTGCCCGATTCTAAGCTTCCTCGCCCGGCCGACGCGGGGAATCATGTGGGGAAAAAGCATGGGTTGGAGGAGAGAAAGGGGGAGGCGGCTCTGAAAGCATAATCGTAGCTGTGGCCTTTTGCTTTCTTTCTTTTTTAAATAAGATCCCCCGCGTTCCTGTGTCCTCGATGGTTTCCCCTTCCACTCAACTGACTATCTGACCGTTGCATCCAAGCGATTGCCTTGTTCGTCGCCATGGCGTCGCCAACTCCCCCCGGGACTGATAATGAGAAGAAGCCCGATGCCGGCGGCGGTGAGCTCGAGCCCTACTCGGGCGACCGCGGGGCCGAGATCGCACACATCGATGCCCTCGCCTCGGCGCCCGAGACGACTCTGGAGTCCTTTGCCCACCTCGACGAGAAGAAGATTCTGCGAAAGGTAAGTCGACTTGTTTCTGGGCCGTAACGGCGCTCGTAGCCCATTTCTAACGGATGATTTAGATGGACATTCGATTGATCCCAATGCTCGCGCTCCTCTACCTACTCTCCTTCCTCGACCGTAAGTTTAGACGATCGGTACATGACGTAGCGGACGCCCTCCTGACAAAGACATTCTGCTAGGTGGAAACATCGGGAACGCCAAGATCGAAGGGCTCCAGGAAGATCTTAAGATGACAGGCGACGAGTACAACTGGTGCCTCACGGTCTTCTTCTTTACCTACGCGTTCTTCGAGGTCCCATCGAACCTGCTCCTGAAGAAGCTCCGCCCTAGCATCTGGCTCCCGGCTATCATGGTCTCGTGGGGGATCGTGATGACTCTGATGGGGATCGTGAAAAACTACCACGGGCTCCTTATCGCACGCCTGTTCCTTGGTGTCACAGAGGCAGGGTTATTCCCTGGCGTTGCCGTACGTTCTCTAACCTACCGACTTACACACAGACACAACTGACACTCGTACTCCTTTTATAGTACTATCTCACCATGTGGTACTGCCGCCACGAGATCCAGATTCGCCAGGCCCTCTTCTTCTCTGCTGCCTCTGTCGCCGGCGCCTTCAGCGGCCTACTCGCTTTCGCCATCGCCAAGATGGACGGGATTGGGGGCCTCGAAGGCTGGCGCTGGATCTTCATCCTTGAGGGCATCGCTACCGTGCTCGTCGCTGTCATCGCCTTCTTCACCCTCTACGACTTCCCAGAGACCGCCACCTTCCTAACCGAGGAGGAGCGCGCGTTTATTGTTTTCCGCCTCAAGTATCAGAGTGGGATTGCAAAGGAGGGCGGGGCGACCAAGGTCCGCGTGCCGGAGGCGGACGAGTTCCAGTGGCAGTACGTCTGGGATGCGTTCAAGGACTGGCAGATTTGGGTGAACATCTTTGTCTACTGGGGTGTAAGTGGCCACTGCATGCAGCCTTGGCACATCTTTCTAACGCGTTCAGATCGTCTGTCCCCTTTACGGCATCAGCCTATTTCTACCGACTATCATCAAGACTCTCGGATATACGAGCAGCACGTCCCAGCTCATGACAGTCCCGATTTACATCACGGCCGCTATTCTAGCGGTACTATCCGCGTGGACATCAGACCGTGTTGGGAAGAGGAGCCCATTCATTATCCCTCTCCTCGGAGTCATGATCGTTGGATTCGTCATGTAGGTTATCCACCAAAACCTTCCAGCCCCAAATTTTATGCCTAACCATCCACACCAGGTGTATATCCACCGGTAACCCGAAAGTGGTCTACGGAGGCGTCTTTATCTCAGCTTGTGCCATATATCCGGCCTTTGCCGGTGTTATCACATGGCTCTCGAACAACCTCTCTGGAAGCTACAAACGAAGCGTGGGAATGGCCATCCAAATCGGCGTTGGGAATCTCGGAGGCGTGAGTAACAGCCCACACCACAGGTATCGTAAATGTCGCTAACAGAGACTGTCAGGCCATGGCATCCAACTTCTACCGCCAGAAGGATTCCCCTCGGTATATCATGGGACACGCCCTGGAGCTTGCCTTTGTGTGCCTTGGCATTATCGCTGGTCTTATCCTCGTCTTTGGATACCGCCGTATCAACAAGAGCCGTGAGAGGCGGTTGGAGGCTGGAGCTGCGGAGGAATTTACCACCGAAGAGCTGTCTTCGAAGGGCGATAAGGCTGTAACCTGGAAATACATGCTCTGAGCGCTTCCCATAGGTTTAGACAACACTAAATATCGACGCTGCGGAGCTGTTGGATAATCGCCTGTCGTATGCGTTCTTGTCATGCTAGATAGACACACGCTGACGGATGGTAGCTATGTGTGTCACCGAGATCTTCAGTGACTCGATCGACATCGTCGAAGCCTAGAATGAAATCCGAAATTCTAGCTAATCTCTTTGTTTCAGTCTGCCAGGCATTCGTGGCAATGAGCTAATAATGCCCACGTGTGTATATTGTATTAAAGCGTGAGAACGTAATTGAAGATAACATAATGATATCCCGCTCCAGCCTCTTACATGTGCATTCTAATGCCGCGGCCTGTACATATGTGTGTGGTACCCTGCTATAGCACGAATGGCATAGGGGGAACCGCGCCGACTTCGTCAAAATCTGTGAATGTGTCACCATCGTCAAACGTAAAGTCGAGTGACCCGGTCGCGCCGTCAGCTGAAAACTGCCCACCATCCCAACCCAAACCGCTATATGTATGGGGTAGCAAGGGGTTCCCGAGTCCCATGTATCCGAGCGAGGCACCGCCGTCTGAGCTAGGCTCTTGGCTATGTATGCCCCTTTCCGCAAAGGACTCCAGGAATGTCTGTGTCCCCATCTCGGTTGAAAAACTGGAGGGCAGCTCCCCCAGGGGCTGGTTTATTCCGGTTGACACCGTGGCCTTCCGCGACCTAGCCGCCCTAAGGCTCCGCTCGAGCTTTGCCTCCTCCATCAACCGACGCAGCGTTTCCATATTCTTGGACACGTCATCCCCCTTTCGTCGGGCGAGGGCCCGCTCGGCGACTTCCCAGCCTCGCCCCACCTCCTCAGACCCGTGTCGGTATCGCAGTTCGGAGAGGAGGAAAGACAGCGGCCAGAACTGCATGTAGCCCACCAGAAGCCAGCTCCATTGTTTTGCCTGTGGCTCCTTCTCGATACGCCCTTCCGTGTCCACGATATCGATCGCTTGGAGGAATAGACGGTCCTGCGCAGGCCTTGGACCAGTGTTGGTGCACTCCCTGGAGTCAGGGTATGGGCTAGGCTGGTCTTGACGGAGAAGCTTGAAGCGAAGCTCCATGAGGAGAACGTGGGACACGTGCTGAGCAAGCCAGTGGACAGGCTCCGAGCCATCGCAGTAACGAAGGTACTGAGCCTGCACCGTCCGCTCGCACTCATCCACCATGGCGAGTTTCTGAGAGGTGGAGGGGAGGAACTCGATCGTCCGTGCCGTCCGCGCGATCTCAAACCGGACGAGCGAGAAGCTTATCTCCGTCCATCCGGGCCCCGGAGGCGGGGTGGAGGGGAGGAAGGAGTCGAGGTCGGCGTCTCGGACGTTGAGGGGCAGCTCCGGCGCGCCGCCGGTGTCTAGGGGCGCTGCGCCCCTTCCGCTGTCCTCGTGCGCGCGGTGGTCGAGGCACCAGAGCTCCCAGCGGAGCCGCCGCCTGATCTCCTCCTCAAAGGGCGAGCTGCTCTTCCACGCTGAGATGGAGTCGAGCCTGCGGGCTAGTCCCGTGAGGGCCCATACTCTGGGGGCGCGGTCGTTGAAGCGGCCAAGGGAGAGGAACAGGACGAAGGCTTGGAGGGACGTCAGATCGGTGTCGGCGTGGGACTGGGCGAGCAGGTTCGTCTTGGCGAGTGCGTGGTCTGCGGCGGACTTGAATGTAGCCTGCGCGGCCTTCTTGGGGATGCCGAAGCATCGCTGGGCATCCTCTTCTGAGAGGGTGGAGAGGGTGGAGAAGTAGATGGTGAAGACGATGGCGGTTTCGCTGTTGGAGAGAGAGGTCGGGTCACGGGCGGCCTTGAATAATATCCGCTCTGTGGTGGATCGGTGGAGAACCTTGACCAGCGGATCGATGTTTATGAGGAAAGCTTGCCAGGAGATTCGGATCTGGGCCGACGCAGGGTGGAAAGGTGAGACGTCGAGGTTGAAGGTGTCGATCGGGAAGGGCTGTGGAGACGGGTGGCTGAGGGCTGCGAAGGACGACGAGATCCCGCTGACCAGGGATGGCGGTGGGGGTACAGATGCCGTGGAGGAGCCATTACCCGAAAGCTCAGACACGAGCTCTGTCACCACTGCCAGCTTGTCTTGAAGGTCCTCCCAGCCGCCGCCGCTTGCAGAAGAACCTCGCCCGTCCGAATGGGCCACGCCAGAGCTATGCCTCCCGGCTGTCCCTGACTCGTGCTCCCCCATAAATCTCGCTATCCCCTTTAGTGTCTCCTCGAGTCTCTGCATTACATCAGGTGGTGTTGATCCGCGCCCGACCGCAGGTGGTGTACGCGCCTCCCGCGGCGAAGACCCTGCCGTCGCTTTTCTCGGTCGCCGGCACTTTCTGATTGGCGAGGGGAACTCGCAGTCCAGCGACCACCGGGTACAATTAGCGCAGGGCGTCTCCCTGTCACACTTGACCTTGCGCGTCCTGCACTGGACGCACGCTTTAGGCTTAAGGACGAGGCCGCTCGGGGCAGCAGGCACAGGCCCCGATGGCCTAATTGGCCGTATCATGGGCTCGGAAATGTCGGGCTTTGGCATCGCGGCGAGGGAATGAGGGGGTCGCGCGAGATTGCGTGTCAGAAGGTCTGAGGTACACTATTATCTCGCTTCGTCGATCGTGGGCCGTTCGGGTGGAGCGGAGGTTTGAGGTTGGGCGACGCGAACGGGGCTGAACAGTCACGCCCCGGGCAAGGGGGGCGCAGCAGCTTACCGGAACGGGAATCTCGCAAATCTCGGGGGCTCCCCAATAGACCGCGTCTTATTGGTGCTTGGCGGGCGCACACAACGTCATGGTGGCCAACCGCGACGCTTCAATTAAGGCTTCGGGCTCGGAAGCACGCGCGCCCGGGCCTTGGAGGCTTGGAGAAGGGGGAATAATCTTCCCGATCGTCGAGTGAAGGGCGGCCATGTTTGGTCCGGCCATATCGACTCAGACCCGCTGCCGAGAAGGGAGGATGGCTATAAAGGAGGGAGTGGATGAGCTTGGATTTGAAGGATTTGGTCGAGCCTGGACCTCCAACTCGAAGCAGACGACACCATTTCTAGCAAATTGACAAGCTAAAACGCTTCCTCGCTATTTTCAGAAGACTCTAAATAAATCCGAATCCGCCGATCTTTTAACGCGATGTCGGCCCCGACCGGAGCGCCTCCGGGTGAGGGAATGCCCCCGGGACTACCTCCGGGCATTAGCCCAAACGTCATCTTCGAGGACCTGCCTCTTATTCCCAACCTCGCCAAGGCCCACGGGATAGTCATGGGCCTCGTCTTCGTTATCATATTCCCTCTCGGCTCCTTTATCATTCGAGCTTCTCGGTCAAAGAACTTGGTGTGGTTCCACGTCGCCGCCCAAATCATTGGATGGGGGATGATGCTCGGTGGCTTGGCCACGGGCATCAAAATGGCCAATATCTTGGATAGGGCATGTACTTCTCTCTCTCAAAGCTTCCAGATGTCCTTGCTAACTGAGATTTCCATGCAGCTTCACAACAACGCCCACACTATTCTCGGCACCGTCGTCGTAGCCGCGCTCATCCTCCAGCCAATTCTGGGATTCATTCACCACTGGAGGTTTAAGAAGACTGGTGGCCGCACTGTCTGGTCCACGATTCACAAGTGGTACGGCCGCCTATTCATGGTCTTGGGAATCGTCGCTGGTGGATCTGGCCTGTCTCTCGCCTCCGACTCGCCAGCGTACAGCAGGGGTGGCATGATTGCGTATGCCGTCGTCGCCGGAATCTCTGGTGTTGCGCTCTTGGGGCTGTGGACCTGGGTTGAAGTGAAGCAGCGAGGGTCGAAGAAGTCCAAAACCGAGGGATCAGTTACGAACAGCGCGTAGGCAGGGGTGATGAGGATGACGAATGGCTCCTTTATCTACCAATCGCGGTGTTAGTCGGTTAGTCGGTTGGTTCTTGGGTTTTTAGGGAGACGATAATTTAATCAAGGTTAATCGACGATTCATAGGGTATAGTTTGGGGTAATCTACTCAGAAATAAAGGCTTGTTCAAAGACATGGTGTAAAGGGAAGGTTCGGTAATCGTCTAATTGGTGAGGACATGACATTGAGACAGGATTGTGGGCTTCACAGTAGATCGTGTCAGACCACCTGAGACGCATACGGCTGGGCAGGTTGCAGAGAATTGACCGTCAGGCCAGGTCTGAAATGATTCCACCTACCCCTAGAGTGTAGCCAGATTCACAGGTACATGTGGTTTCCTCTGTTCATCTAAATTCGATCCAAATTCGGAGGATCTCCTAGAGCTACCGGCCCTCCCGTGCCTGCTCGAGCAAGGAGCATAATCTATATGCTCTCGCGAAGTTGCGAATGTGGTTTGACGACGCTTGGTTTTGGTAATAATTGCTGGAGGTCGTTGGACAGTATTGTGGCAACCTGGAAAGCCAGCTTGTTATATGACAGACCTTCGTTTCGCCGTCCTAGACACTAGAAATATATACATCTAATCTTTAATCCTGTCATCCCCGGTTTGATGTCGTATTCTGGTGGGCATCGGGCAGCGGTTTAGACGTCGGGGTGAATCTCTGCCCGATTACGATTCGAGTGCGAACGGAGTGAGGAGGACACACTTATCGAACCTGTTCTCGGCTCCCGGCCTCGCATTCTACTGGCCCGCTTCTGAGGCGGTTTTCGGGTCTGCGGGGAGGCGTTCGTCATTCGCCAACTCTGTCTGGTAAATTAAAGGGATCTTTCGGGTGATCGGCCGTCGATCGGCCGCGGTCCGTCCTTTACCTCCGGACTGGAGCGCTCCGACTTGGGCTGATGACCCAAGGGGCATTTGCAACCATTCCAAGATGGGATACGGCGACATGTAAACGTCTTCGGACATCGGAGCATCTCTGTAGTTCTTCATGGAAATATCGAGGCAGTCGCGTAGACGTCGCAATTCCATCGTCGTGTTGGAAGGAGGGCACCAGAGTCTGATTAACGGGGCTATATCTGGCAGGCTATATCTGCGGCAATGTTTACATACACCCGATTATTATGGGTATTAAACGAGCCGGCTTCCCCACTACGGTCAAGGATATACCGCAACACTTCGGCATAAAACGAGCAAAGACAGATCGCTGTTTCTATATGCCTAGCAAGGGCTATCTCATAACTCGGTCGGCTTTCACCCAGATGACACACAATACAATGCACACATTCCTTCTGCTAGCACTCAGTTGCTCTGCAAGTGCCACCGGCCTGCGTCACCGCCGCCGCGAGACTACTATCATCCCGACTGACTCTTTCTCCTCGTTGGATACTTATTGGAACTACCACTACCCCTGGGGAACCGACCACAATGGCGCTGCCCGAATGGACGAAGGCCACGTACAGGTCCAAGAAGGCATCCTAGTGCTCACAGCCGAGCCCGTAGAGGGCCAGCCACCGGCAAGCCATGGAGGTAACGACATCCCCATAAAGTACCTCTCCGGTGCGGTTCACTCCAAGGACACCTTCACAGTCCAGCAGGGCGGCGGCTACGACTTTTCCGGCGAGTTCACCGCATCGACCGAGCGAGGGACGTGGCCCGCCTTCTGGCTCAACGGCGCGGAGTCGTGGCCGCCCGAGATCGACCTGGCGGAGTGGAAGGGCAGCGGGGACATCTCGTTCAACACGTTCAACACTTCCGACCAAGTGACGTCCTTGGACGTCCCGTATCCGAACGAGGGCGAGTGGCACTCTGTTACGTGTGAGATCCGGGACGTGAACGGGGCGGATATCAGCGTCCGTTTCGTCATGGACGGTGAGGAGGTTGCGACGCAGTACGGAGGAGATTACGTTGGGAAGCCGCTACACTTGTAAGTTGGCTAGAGCCATGCAAGGGCTCCGCACCTTTATAAAGTCTAACGAATATTACAGGATCATTAACTACCAGATGGAGGGCTCCTCGGGCGAGCCTGGCCCGGATACAAGTGTGTAGCCGCTCTGAAATCTCCCACCTTGCAAATACTGACCTCTCTCTGTAGGCACTACCTATTCCATCCGCAATGTCGAAGTCGTTGACTACAACCCTTAAGGGTGATCAAGGTGGATAGCCAAGGCTCCATGCAAATTTTGGAAAGGAATCAGCAGCTGAGAAAGCTTGCAGGGCCGCTTAATAGGCCCTCCTAAACCGGCATTGTCGCTCTCGCGCGTGCAGGCGGGGCGGGAAGCATCTGTTGTCTACACAGAGTCTTCGTGTGTCGAGTGGCAAGTTTTTGGAATAAACATCGCTGTCTGAACTTCTCGTGCGCCGTTTTATCCGCGCCAAGTTGTCACCTTGGATCATGCACGATGAGATCTTTGACAGCCAGGGAAAGGACCCGCGAAAGGACCCGCAAAAGGCACACTGCCGCCGTTAGCGTGATCCTACGGCCGCATACCACCGGATTCCTTCTCTCTCCTCTAGAAATTTCTTTGGAGGATTCATCATACGAAAACCACGCGAGGCGCCAGCGCTCGTCGAACTTCCTTTGAAGAGGCGGAGAACGAGAGAGGCATCAGATCCCTCTGCTACACCTCACACGCCGTCAGCCGTGTTGCCAGCCCGCTCCTTTACGGAATGGACACTCCCGGGGATCATGGCCTTGCGCTTTGCCAGGCCGTGAGACATAACAGGGTCGACACGGCCAAGCAGGAGCTCGCGGCAGGAGCAGATGTAGGCTCTCGAGTTCGCGAGTTCGACTTTCTGGCGCCCATCGCCATCGCGGCGAAGTACGGAAATTGCGAGATGACAGAGTTCCTGTTCGGAGTCGAGGGTGTCGACCCCGAGTGGACCGGGAGGGACGGCTTCCCGCCGTTGTCCATGGCCTCATACCACGGCCACAACGAGGTAGTCAAGCTATACCTTGCCAACCCGCCAGTGGATCCTATGAGGCGCAGCGGCCGTGGCCGAACGGCCCTTTCATACGCAGCTCTCCAGCGCCACCCCAAAGTTGTCGAGATTTTTCTCCGAGATGAGCGTGTGGACCCAGCGGTCGTCTGCAGTGACGGACGAACGCCTTTCCTGTATGCCGCATCGCACCCGAAGGACAATACCGAGGTCATTAAAGTCTTCCTAGACGACCCCCGCGTTGATGTCAACGTCGCTGATAGGGTCGGGCTTACCGCGCTGCACCTGGCTGTTCACAACGGCAACGCTGAGCATGTTCGTCTCCTTCTCGACGCCGGGGCAGACATTAGCGCCCAGGACAGCGAAGAGAAGACCCCGATCAATACCTGTCCCAGAAAGGGCGACGCAGTACTGGAGCTGCTGCTTGCTGCACCTGGTGTGGACCCTAATGCGGCGGATGATTTTGGCGGAACGCTGCTGATGGCTGCCGCTGACCGTGGCGACACCACTGTTGTGGCCCGTCTCTTGCGCGACGAGAGAGTGCTTCTTAACCTGCGAGATAAAGAAGGAATGACCGCCGTTGCCAGCGCTGCGCGGGGAGGCTGCTCGGGATCCCTGCGCCTCCTCCTAGCTGCAGAGGATATCGACCTAAACGTCCGGACTGAGGATCACCAATCCATCCTAAGTCTCGCGATCGATAACGGAAACGACCAAGCGGTGGATGTGCTGCTAGGGGACGAGAGGGTTGAGACCCAGTACTCGGATAGCGACGGGTGCACGCCGTTTTTATGCGCGGCGTATGCGGGTGATGCCGACATACTAAGGGTGCTCTACGACAGCGGGCGCTGCAGTCTCTTCGACCGAGATCCAGAGGGGAAGAATGCATGGGCATTGGTAGACGAGGACAACGAGGATGCTGTGGAGCTGTTGCTTGAGATCCAGGAAAAGGCGAAGTGGATGGAAGAGTAAGAAACCTGGGGATTGACAGAAAGTAACTGCTCGAGCAATCACGAACAGTCCCGGATTGACAAACGGAGATGTCCCGTATGGAGTTGCCGAGCTAACTGGGGCCGCCAGACATCACCGGCTTCTGGGGTGGCAAAACACGTCACGTTCAACCCGGAGGTTTGAGGAGTCGGAGGGTGCAATTGCAAGAGTGTGGGTATTACCATTCGCTCGTTTTGGTACCATAGCAAGAGTTTCATGTAGGTGTAATGGCCAAGTAAAGCGACATAGGACAATATTACAGATTAAACAATATGTACGTCAACAGATGTTGGCCTCCAGCAAGCCTGCGCTCTCTGCCCCTTGTCCAGGCCCATCCCGTGCCGATATAGTAACCATTGCACAGCCGAGCCCATCAGGGAATCGCGTCGACGACAGCCTTCATGGCTCCCGACGACATCCTACTTCCGCCCCACGAGGTTGCCGAGTCCGCCGGGGAGCAAGGCCGTGACGGCCTTAACGGTGTCCTTAACGACGTCGTCGGCGCGGGGAACGAGGTTGCCAAGCCCACCCGGGACCAGGGCCGTTACGGCCTTGACAGTGTCCTTGATGGGGTCGTCGGCGCGGGGGACAAGCCCGGCGTCACCACCGCCGACGGCATCGCCGAGCACACCGGTGAGCCCCTCGGCGGGATTAGCCGGGATCGTGTCTCCGAGGTCGAGCTGGGCGTTGCGCTTGTGGACTTCGGTCGGGGCGGCAAGGGCGAGGGCGGCGGCCGACAGGAGGGCGTAGATGGTAGAGAGCTTCATCTTGGCTGTGTTGCGGACTGGTGGTGGCTGCTGTGTGTTTGATAACGGCGGATTGCGGCAGAGGGCTAGCGAACGGCAAGAATGGGAACTCCTTGGGCTCTTGGGATCTGTTGGCTGGAAAATGAACGAGAGACTACTTTTCGGGGCTCGGAGGTGAGACAGACCGCAAGAAGGGCTCTGGCACCCAGTTCTTATAGCCGTCCGCCCAGCGACCCAGGGCCTCTCTGTCCGTGTCATCCTGACCCGCGAGCTCGACATGTTCGACCGCCGCCGGAATCGACCTGCGCGCGCCGCGCTAACGGCAATTCTATGAGGATTCTCCGCCGATCGGCCTCGATCGCGTTAGATATCACCTTGACGTGATCGCAAGGGAGTCGTGACGACAGCTGCAGGGCCGCGCTGAGATGCAGGTGTTACGGCTGAGAGCCCGCGCAAAGGCGCCATCACTCGCGTGGGGGATCGCTGTTCCTGCATGGCTGACCACACGGCGCCTGATCGGCGCGGGATTCGTCCCGGTCGAAGTGACGCTAATTTAATGAAGAGGCGCCCTGTGTGAACGGAGAGTGTGGGGGACGGGCGGGACAAGGAGCCGGGATGGCTTCCAATATGCTGGTGATCTGTCGAGTTGCATGGGCATTTCGTCTTGGTTCTGCGGGGCTAAAGCGAGGAACAGTTGAGTTATCAGCGGGACTGTCAAAATGGCCAAAGCTGAACTTGCCCCTGGCATTGATCGGCCGGACGATCCTCAGTTTGGTTGCAGCGGTCCACTGAGCTTAATTCCAGGGTCGCACCCACGAGCACCTCATTCTTGTCATCGAGCACCGAATGCCCGGATGTGGAGACTTTCCGTTCAGCCCTTCCATTTGGAGTGCTGTCATCACCCACCATTTAGGACGTGCTGCCGCCACAACACACTCCTTGACAGCCGAAGACACGCTCCCCGCAAAAATTGGGTTGCTCCTGCGAGGCGTTGAAGCTTCTAAACAGGGTATTTCAGCGATTACTTCGCTCTGACACTATTAGACATATGATTTGAATATGTAGGGCCGTAGCGAAGCCCGGGCGGTATCGGGGAGAACGGGAATTTATATCAATGTGGGACTATTAGGGGCAATGTGAGCTTTGGTGGGCATGTTGATGGGAAGAGACATGACATGGCGCTGGGCTGCCCGCTGAAAATGGGATAGCGCGGGGCAGCCACATTGTGACGTGACGAAATTTGAGAATGACATGCGCGCCGGAGACGCTGAATTCCAGGTGTCTGCATTTGTCAAGATCGCCAAAGGACGAGCGTGGTGCTGTGATTGGCCTCGGGCGAGGTCAATCTCCCAGCCAGGCCGAGCACCCAACCCATAAACTGCCATGTCATAATAATTATCGGCAGGTTCAGCCAATGTCCAAGACTCGGACTCGTCATGAGCAACCCCTCTGGTGAGTATCGCCATGACGCACGCCAAGATAAAAAGTGTTGGCTCTGGCGGGTCCGGACAACACGGCCCTTGTCACCCGCAGCTCCTCCTTCCCATAAAAATATGGGGAAGCCGCACGCGGAAGCAGAGCGCGTTTGCTTGGCTGGAATGGAAGCACAGCCGACACGCGCGTCTTGCACAGCCATCCGTGCCTCGAAGCCTCCCGCCCTCTGGCGCCACCGCCCAGCCACCCCCAAGGTGCGAACCAAGGACTTATCACATGCTATTTATGAGAGTTTCTCCAAAGCGTGATTGAGACCGTCCCATGCTGCCCATGTAGAGTGCCGTTAGGAATCACTTAGCAGTAACGGCATTTTCGAATCTTGATGCCGGCCGTGTGTTTACGAAGAAGTGTCTTGGAGCAGAGGCTCACGTCATGGGAAATGATCATTTTTAATGGTACTTTGGGATAACGCAAGTGGGGCTTGATAAGATTTCGAAGGCATGCGGCGGTCATCCGCCTTTCCACAGCCAAGAGAGTAAGGATCTCCATGGAAGACCCTTATAATTATAAGTCTGATCTCCCTCCACGGCCTGGGAGGACAGTTGGAGGAGGGCCACGTGTTGCTGCGCCTAGCGCGGCAACGTTGGAAGACCGGCGAGTCGCCGTCCGTCCTTTCGTGCGCTATTCCCAACGTGGTGCTCTCTGCGAGGGATAGCTATTAATTACTCTCCGGATGGAAGCATTTCTTGATTTCGTGAAGCCGCCACAACCGCGAACTTGCAGGATCCTGGTTCCGGGGTGCCACGGGTGCAACGGCTAAGCCACCGCCACGTTTCCGAGCTTATGAGCACAGCCAAGACTTTCGACAGGGGCATCATCCTTCAACGACATGTGGCTTACGCAACAGCGCATTAAGCGATCGGGGCGACAAGCAGATATAACTTCAATGCCAAGCTCATATTGAACCAGCGCCGTCCTACTCGACATTCGCCGTATTATACACAAGTCCAGAGTTGCACCATGGCTAGCAATCCGCATTTCAAGCCCTACATTGTCGACGAAGCGGGCAACCCCGTCTTCGAAATCCCCCGCTCGACGAACACTATCTTCTACCGCTATGAAACGAGGATAGTCGACCGGATGCCCGTCCCAAGGCGACCGCGTTCGAAGTCGGCCCTTGAGAAGCTCAAGGAGGTGATCAACGTTCCGGACGAGCTTCTTCGCGTACCAGGAAACTTACTGGGGGCGCCCAAGTCGCGGCCCGTGTCCTGGGGAGGGGCACCAAGAGGGGAGGGGAGGTATTACTACGTCGACCCATACGGACGAACCATCGAGACCGCCGTCACGAGAACGCCTAACCCGCCCGCTCCGCCCGCTCATAGCGGCTACGGGGTCCAGAATCAAGCACCGCACGCGCATGGAGGAAGCCTCACCCAAGCGGTCAAGGTCGCGAAGGATAAGGACGTGTTGGCGGATGCTGCGGAGCGAGCGAACCACGCAGCGATGTTCGCTCGCATGGGGTCGGGCGGTATGTCTGGCTCTTCTGGGGGGAGTAATTCTGCGGCTGGGGCAACTGGAGGGTCTGGGGTATCCGGAGGTGGCAGTTCAGGGGGAGGTGGATTTCTAGACGGTTCAAGTTTGTTTGATTGGTAGCTAGCTTCTGCATTCTCTGTGGCAGGTTTCCACGAGTCACTGTTCATCACAACGCATCCTGGCTTTCTACAAGGTGTTGTTTGCCCCTTACCGTTAGGCCGCTGCAAATCTCTTTAGCACAATTCACATTCGAGGCTCCGCCTCAAGCCAAGCCGTTTTGAAACATGTCATTTCATTTCAACTTTTATTTTTATCTCGTTTCTAGAAAGCCCGGGGCGGAATGAGAAGGAGTAGCTGAGCCACCGCCAAGACCAACTCCCGGCTCAGCTGATGGAGCTGAGAGGGCGATCCGTGTAAGCGGGATAATTTGAACCCGCTCCAGCGTTACTCTCGGCTATTGTTAGCCGCGACGAAGGCCAAGCGGAGCAAAGAGCGGAGCCCAATGCCACCCCCGATCTTACACTGCCCTGATCGTTGTCCCCTTGAAATATTATCCACTGGACCCCAACCGGGCGAAACAGGTGTTACATATGAAGACGCAGAAACGGAAGAGAAAAACAGAAAAAACAAAAGAAGATCCCCAGGCTGTGCAGCGCTAACGCGTGGCACTGCCAACGCACTTGGCCAGCCAGAGGACTAATGGTGAAAATCGTAGGGGACGGTCTCGTCCTCTGGGGCATCCGGCCGGAAGATCCTCGCAGGCCAACCGAACCCCCCGACGTACCCAAAGAGCGCCGCGGGGCTCGGCTTCTCCCGCAAGACCAACCACCCCGTCTGGACCCACATCACCCACTCGCCACGCTCGACCGAGTCGGGAACCACTCGATCCTCAGCCGGGGTGCTCTCCGTGCAGAGGGCGCAGCGGTCGAAGCGTTTCTGCCAGCCCATGGTGGGGCGGGGCTCGTGCGACTCGCCGGTCTCGCACTCCTCGACTGCCGGGCGGTTGTCGAGGCGCAAGACGTGGCCGATCCACACCTCGAGCTGGCTCTCGGGCTTGACCTTGGACAGCACGTACTCCCGGTGGCGTTGGAAGCCCATGTTCTTCTTGCAGACGTAGCACGCCGTCTCGAGGTACATGACGTTGCACATCTTGGCTGATTTTATCTCCGGACTTGAGTCTAGAGCGGAAGTTTGGTGTCTCTTAGACTTGCCTAGAGTGAAAGTTTGTCGACAGATCTCTACCATGTGAAGTGATAAGGGTCCTAAGAGCTGGCACTTCTGATGGGGTATGTGTCGAGTCAGGGTGTAAGTGTATGGAGAAAGATAATAGCTCTACACTTGCGACAGAGCACTGGAGTATTTATCATGCCCACGTTATGTGCCTATGTGTATTTCCCATGCTGCACTTCAATGTCCTTGGACAGAACAGCGTTCATGTAAACCCCCATTATGCGATACAAGACTATGTTTCCCTCTCGAAGATGTAACGACATACATTAGTTAGGGCATTCTATCATTTCTTTACACAATGACGGTAAACTCGGCTGTTTTTTTTTTCGCAGTTTAAATGTCTTTGGACTTGGAACAGTTCAAGATAAACCATCTTGGGAGGTACGATTTCTTTCTTCCACTACATTCTGGAGGCTATATGTAACGTTCTTAGAATCAACAAGGCCCATTGTTCTCAGTCAATAACATTTGGCGAACATATAAGTACAATAAGAAGGTTTGTTTCTATTTATCTATAAGATTGAAACAATCACAATCACCATTCCATAAACAAGAGTACTGTTGAGCATAAATCAACAAAGAAGGCGTAGTTCTACGTCTATCAACAATATTATCCCTATCACAAAACTATGGTAGACAGTAAGTAGATCCATGTGTGTATATCCTAATGTTACCCAAAACAAAAACTACGGTAAGCATAGTAGACACGCATCATTCGAAGCTAACCTCGGAAGCAGCAGGCACTGTCCTCTTGACATGCAACCAGGTCGGCAGTCTCCATTGGCAAGCCAGCTGGCTTCGCTTCCGCTCGGCACAACATCCCGGACAGTCGGCCTTATCCTGAAAGTACATGTACTCCATGACAGACTCGTGTCGCTCCCTCCGCAAGATCAGCCACCCTTCACCAACCCAGACC
The DNA here is from genome assembly GCA_023628835.1 of Sordariomycetes sp. S4602. Taxonomy (NCBI): domain Eukaryota; kingdom Fungi; phylum Ascomycota; class Sordariomycetes; species Sordariomycetes sp. S4602. The sequence continues at coordinate 669,552 of JAMAJV010000018.1, read as the reverse complement.
ATATCCGGGTTCGGCCTCCACTCGAGCTCCATCCTCTCCTCTAGTGGAAGCTGCGAGAGGCAGTTAGCGCACCGGTCAAACCGTCTTTCGTGTACGAATTCGGGCAAGTCCCAGGGGGAATACCACTCCGCGCACACGGACAGTTGGTGGACGTCGTGGCCCATTGTCTTCAGGCAGACGAAGCAGGTGGTTTGGGATTGGAGGTAGCGGCACATCGTGGCGAACTACGGTTCTGTGCTTGATGATGGGTGAATGAGTGTTACGTCTTCGGCCGGCGACGAGAGCTTATGCTGAGGTGGGTTGTGTTAGTCCAACGAGAAAGATGAGGATGGGGTCCTGAAGAATCCCGTATCTCAAAGAATCTGGATCTGGGTAGCCAACAGGTTGGTCTTTAAGTCGTGCATATCCACCTCGTGGAAAGGTTGCCAGCAAGATATCGAGGTGAGGAATGCTTGTTTTTTTATATGTACCTTGCTCAAATAACGTCTGAAGGTTAGGAAACTTCCCTTCGGGGAAATGAAAACAACACTGCCTTTGATGGTTAACACTCGAGTGTTACAACTCATTGTAACGTTCAGAGTCGGCAAGCTGTTCTGACGCTAGATACCTTCAAGTTACGACGAAACTTGAAAACAAATAATCTTTCAAGTAGTTTCATGACCCACCAGGTACGCAGCCCTTTGAATAAGCGATGCATTTTGGTCTTCCAAACTAGAATCACCGAATCCAACTAGGGGCAGAATCAGAGAAACGTGGCGTTATACATGTTTCAAGGAATCAGACTCGGCTGTTGCTACCCATCTGTACGTCTCGCCTCCACATATACGGTTAAGGTTTACCAGAATCAGGCCGCTTCACCTTTGCTCCCTTCGCGGAAAGTTTCCCTTTTTTCTCATCCACGAATCTTTGGAGGGGATGTCCCACATATTTCTCCATTGCATCCTCGACCTTTACATGCCTAATGCGTCAGCTCTTTATCCCCTTACTTCTGGAGAGACTCATTTGTACTAACCTTGACAAACTTGAAAAGCAGCCAGCTGAACATTGTGAAGGTGAATACAGCACCAGCCAAGAGAAGATACCATAACCAGCTTGGGTTATTCTCCAGAATATCCACGTTCATACCGAAGAGACTCTGCTTCAGAGGTCAGAGACCAGGAAGGCACTTAGACGAGGAAGGGTAAGAAATGGCCGAGAAGGCAGAGTAACGGCTCACCGATACAAAGATGGCTGGCAGGAAAATGAACTACCCAAAGTTTAGCAAACCTGATATGTTTCGGTAACCAGTTCGGCGGGTACATACTGTGATCCAACTAAGCCGCTTCATGCTAGTGCCCAGGCTTGTAGATCGATAGGCTTCGTTGACAGACACCCAAGCGAGTTCCTGCCGAGTGTTATAAGATGCGTGTTTGCAGCGGACAAATAGCGACTTACCAATTGCAGCATATCCCTCACCGTCTGATCCAGTCGGTCGAGCTCGCCTTCCACGCCGTTAGAAAGATCTTCAAGTGGGCCGTCAACAAGGTCACCACAATTGGGGAAGTGCTTCATTATATCTGCCGAGAATTTCGTTGCAGATCGTGCGTGGCCGCGATGGTAGGATCTGAATGTTCCGAGAAGTTCCGCGTCTTGTGCCAGAAGGCGTATAAATTCCTTGTTGTTCCCCATTGCCGCATTTTGGTCCTGACGCTATGTCTGAGAATTAGCCTCGATTTCGGCACTTCATCCAGTGTGTTCGCTTATGTTGCCATTGTCTCCCGGTTCTGCTTTCGTCCGCCCCATTTCATTTGTATCCTTCTATTTTTTTTCTTAGGCTTTGACTTCTTGCTCTCGAGTTCTCTTCCATTCCAGTGGTGCGGACGGTCCGGATGGCTTACTCTCATCGATAAGTGACCGAAAACGCCGTCACACGCTGCCCGCCACTCCTTGGTTATGGTCAACAGGAACTGCTGACATAGCTCAGGAAGGCCGTCTGGGATGTATCCGTAGTGGAGCGTGCTGTAATAGTCACCTCGGGTTCCCAGACTCTCGCCGCCAGTGTTTCCGTCCCGTCCGGACCACGCGACTTCGTGCCACTTCCACGTGGCGCCCTTGTGTCGATAATATTCAACGGGCACCGAGACCCCAAAATATACATCCGTGTCAGACAACCCGGCCTGGACAGATATGGCGCTTCGCTCCAATTTGAATCCTCGAACGTGGTCGGGTACAGCATTCCCATCCTCCCGCAAGCTACCCGCCGGGTATACTCAGTCAGCTCTCTCTCAACGTAATATCAAAATTGTATGCCCACTTACAAGAGTCTTCGCCCATCGGCAGACGGTTTTTTGACATCCATCAAATCCGTCACCAGTTGAAAAGATCTCTTCATCTTTTTGCCTTGCCCGCCATTATTGCTGTCAGGCTGGGATGCCTTTCCCGGAGGCCTTTCTATCCGGCCTTCTTCCGTGAGCACCAGGAAGCCCCCCTCCATCTCACAATGCCGTAGGCACCGCGACCAGTCATCCCCCGAGATACCAGCCAGTTCTGCCCCCCTTTGCAGAAGGATTTCCACGTTGTCGACCTTTCCAGAGCGGACAGCTAGCTTTAGGGGAGTTGCGCCATCAACATCGGTGGCATCAATTTCTGCACCCTGGCTTAACAGCTCCACGACGACGTCTTTATACCCCATCCATGCAGCCATGTGCAGTAAGGTCCGTCGCTTGAAGTCCCTTTCAGAGATGATCGACGGATATACATGTGCAAACCTTGAATTCCGAAGGAAGGAATGGACGATGGTAGCGGAAAGCCTGCGGTCCAGGACTCGATTAAGGCTGACGTGCGTAAACACTGCTTCCACAAGATCAATATGAGAGGTTTCGACAACAGTCATCAAAATGTCCTCCTCGTACACGTATGCCTTGTGCTCAAGGAGGGTGTTGATAACGGGCAGGACTCTGTCCACAGAGTCATGTAGATTCTTGGGGGGAGAAGACGGTTGAGGGTTGCGTGGTGCGTCGTGTGATTCATTGGCCTTGGTGAAGATGATAGTGTTTAATGCCCACAATAGGGGCGACCGTTTCTCGTTGTCCTTCAAGCCGACGGAAGCGCCAAGCGCCAGTAGACCACGAGTAGCGTGTAGATCCGCATTGCTGGCCGCCCAGGATAAAGGCGTTCGCCCCTTGTTATCCTTCGCGTCGAGTAGCTCCTTGCCAAAAAGGTGCACGGATTTCTCCAGAAGCGTCCCGAGCCTCTGTTTGACCATGATCAGGAGAATTGTTTGGCCGTCGTTGTCTCTATGGCCCGTGTGGACCTTGCTGCTGTATAACAGCTCGCGCAGAAGTCCGGTACGCCTCTCTTCAAACTCAAGAGTGCTCTCGTCGTGCGGCTCCGGCTGCGCAGAGAAGATGTTGAACATGGCGGTTCTTCCATTTTCGTCCGGGAGGTTGGGGTTGGCTGAGGGGTCTTTCAAAAGACGTCGGGTTTCGGCCAGGTCCAGTCGTTTAACGGCCTCTGCTAGCTGCTTGCTCGGGTCTGCCGGCGGGCTTGATGGGCCCTTGGTCGGAGCTCGAATCCTGGCCGAAGCGCAAGTCTGGTGTGCGCGGTTGGTGTGGAGATTGGGCAAACTCAGAAGGCGTGTTCTGGCCGCAGCACCGCTAAGTGTGCGAGCCTGGCCTCTCCGATGGTCGATAGGCCGCATAGCCCTGGGCGCTTAAACCAACGATACTATTGGCCTAGCTGAAAGCGGCTCGAGGCGGACGGAGCGGGGATCGTGCTTGGCCGACAACTGTGCGAATATCCTGCAAGATACAGGTTACACCAGTGTCCCCAAGGCGAACAGAGATGCACCCGCAATTGTCTACACCAGGATGAGTCCCGCGACCGGATCATTCTCTGTCACTAGTACATTGTCTACCACCGCCCTCTTCTACCAGGCACAGAGCAATTGAGACACTCGGTGCGTTAATATTAAGCCGTGATCTCTCCATCATCCCGTTGGCGAGCTATACACCGTCTCTGACAGGATATCCATTCATCGGGTGAGGCTATTCCTCGGTGAGATACAAGAGACGGGCACGGATCGATTTAGCCGCTCCGTTGCCCAGTGGGCCACTAGGATGCAGTGGCTTGTCCGTCACCGGCCGGCGTTTGGGGTGCCTCTGCCACACCAGTCAATCCTGCCGTTTCAGGTTTCCGTCCATAGACGACAGTCCTATTTTACAAACGTCAGCTGCGAACGAGCGAGGAGCAATGATAGTAGCCAGGGCAATACTCACACCCAGAACCAGGGGCAGTATGACACTTTCCGCATCTCCTTCCGCATCTTGGCAACGAGGACGGTTGATTCCTCGTATGTCCACTCCAATACCTGGGTGAGCAGGTACAGGACGAAGCCTTCCAGGCTCAGATCCAACACGGCCTGTGCCAGGAAACCAATCTCCTGGAGACGCGGGTCCTTGGCCCACCCGTGCAGCGGCAACTTGATCTTCTTCTCCACGATATCCACGAAACCAGCCCGCTCCACGTATTTCTGCATGTTGTGTCCCTCCGTGACATCAAAGCTCTTGCCCAGCTTCGCCCCACCGTCGCGGAACACCTGAGCCCACGTGTTGAAGACATGGTCTGCAGGGATCTCAACGTGGTCTGATTGAACCTGCAAGTCCATCTCCATACATTGAATCCAACCGCCAGGCTTGAGATGTTTGAAGGCCTTGCTGTAGAGGTCCACAAAGCTGGGGACACAGCCATAGAGACACCGAATGTGGACGAAATCAAAGTGGTTCTCTGGCCACGTCCAGTCGAGTATGCAGTCGTCGATTATGAATCGCACGTTTGGGGGCACCCAGCCGGGTTGGATGGGGCTAATATCCGTCCCGATGACTTCCGTTTCAGGATTCTCGTCCGCAAAATCACAGGCCCAAACACCAGTGCCAGTGCCGATGTCGAGCACACGCTGGATATCGTCGCCAAGCGGTGGGAGATAGAGCTTGTTCTCCAGGGCCATGACGAGGACGTGGTGGGTGATGTCTAGGCCCTGGTTCTGCTGCTCGTCGTTGGGGGCCCAGTACTCGCCAGCCTCTGCCTTCTGGAACGTGCGGCCGTGGAGCTTCCGGTACTCGAAGATGCTGTTCGTCAGCGACGCAGTGGTGGAGTTGGCGGACGACGCCAAGGAGTCGGCTTCGTCATGGTCGAGGTTGGGGTCGACCTCGAGGGAGTCGTCGGGGAGCTGCTCTACCCTTCTCGGGGGCTCCCTCTCATCTCCTTGCGCGCCTGTCGCGCCTCTCGGCGAGGTCCCTCCGCTCTTGGGCGAGTCCTTGCCGCTACTCGGGGAGGTTGCGACGTTTTTGGGGGGGCTTCCCTCGGTTTTCGGCTTGTCACTCATATTGATGGCGTGCAATGTATCTTTTGTACGGTGGGGCTTTCTCCGTATGCGCGCGAAAAAATGCGCTGGAGAGAAAGGTATAAGCGGGACACCATGTTCGAGGGGAGCGGGGGCGGAAACAAGTGGCCTTGACGAAGACCGGATTTCGTAGCCACTATGTACGAAGAAGTGACAGGTCACATACGGCCGAGAGACCACCGTCTGCAGATGTGTGAACCCTCCCCGCAGAGTTACCGTGTTTGGGTGCTCCGAGGCCAGAGGCGCGGCTCTCTGCGACCTGGTTGGGTCGTTACGAGTTGAGCTCCACCGTTTTCTGTGCGCCAAGTCGCGTATGCAGCTGCAGAACCCGGAAACAGGGCCAGGGTTTGCGAGAGTCAGGTGTCATGCCACCGCAGCATGCGGCCTATTATAAAACACCACGCCAGCAGGATTGGGGAACATTACCCAGAGCAGTTCAATAAATCCAAGCACCCTGGGAGAACTAGCTAAACATGACAGCAGGAGTTGACGTCTTACGTTGAAGGAACAAAAAGATGCATGTACACTGCGGGAGAAAAGCCACCCTGCACCACGGTGCTGGGCTATCATTCGTTGCAGGCCGGGAGGACTATCCGCTGATGTAGGCTGTTCTGTATGTGGTGCGAATGGATCTCACAGACGGGAACCATGGTTCGATAACATGGGAATAGCATCATTGAGCACTGGCTGTTGTTTCTTTGCAGCTTACACTGATTAAGGCGACGGTGCGTGATAGCTTGGCGATGCCTCCGACGTCAAGAACGTGGTGGGCCCGAGGCCGTTCGGCGGATAGGGTTGGGGAAGCCGGCTTCGAGTGGAGCGTGCCGACGTACGTTGCCCTGGCCGGCCTCGCCTCTTCATCATGGACCCTAGTCATAAGATTGCCTCTTACCCATCTTAGTTCCAGGCAGAAAATTTTGTTGCTAACTACAATCCCATCTCTGACGTGCCCCAATTGAGCATCCTTGCATTCCGCTGTCTTAGCATATGAATAAACTAAAAGTCATATAAAGATGTTAGATACCAATTCCGTTTGTGCTCTGCCGAAACTAGGAGCCGAGTCTAGGGTCGGTTGTTGTCAGTATCTCAGAGTCAAAAACCTCCGCATCTCAGCGTCAGAGAGTTGCGTAGTCAGCAGGAAGGGGGTTGGCCAACCTCTTTTCTTGATTGGAGAGCCTCGGACAAACGCTTTTCACACTCACCTCCCCCACGCTCAGTTGGTGTATTGTACTCGCCTAGCCCGCCCAACCCCTCCACGAAGTCACCTGTTATTTCAAACACAAGTGGGCTGAATATCAAAGAATAAAGCGCCCGCATATCGGTGAAGACGGGATGGCTAATATTTCCATCCGCCGGCATATCCGCTGGATCCCCGCTCCAGCGAGCGAACCGACGTCAACCATAGTGCTGACTTCACCTGGCCGACACTTCGTCGACGTCCGCATCATCCTGGGGCCAGGGCCGGAGGCGGGGCAGCTGGACTGGGCCTTTGCTGGTTCGTCCAGCTCAGAGCCGTCGCAGGAGGCCGGGGTCAGGCATGCTGTTTGGAAACACTGGGTGGATTCATCGACACCTCATGCTGGGACGTTTAAAGATGAGGCGGATGTGCGGGAGGCGGGAGACGACGCCGGGACGGAGCTAGAGAGGGGCCGCATGCTTAACCCGGCCACGGGGCTAGAAGCGGACTACGAGGAGGCGTGGGTGTCGGTGGAAGCCGTCGGGGCGGAATCTCGGCCTGCGAGTAGCCCGGCCTGTGCTGTGGTGCGGGTTTGCGATGACGAGCGCCAGGTACGTGGGATGGTGGTGAGGGTCGGCCAGTTTTGTCAGGGGATTCTCCGGGTTGAAGATGCGGTGACAGTGGAGAGATGGGAGTGGCGTTCGGACGGAGGGTGGACGCTGTCAGCAATGTTTGGGGAGGAAAGGTTACCTGTTGAGATGCTACTGGGAGATATGGAGAGTCTCGTCGTGGGTGGCGTTGTTGAGGACGGGGCAAGGTCGTGGAATATTCTTGAAGTGGGAAGGGAGTCGAAATGATTCGATATCACTGTTCGTGCGAAACTTGATAACCAAAAAAGATGCGGTCTAAGATCCTCAAAAGCTCAGACGGTATTTGGGAACGTATAAGTGCCACATTGAACCTAAAGATGCATGGGTTGTATATAAACACAGAGTAACAGATGGTATACATGAACTCCGGATAGCCGGGTAGCAATTCACAAGTCCAATACGCTGACACAGACCACCTCCCGCTCGCTCGAAGTGAATGGTATAGAAAGTCAAGAGGCAACGGTCCCTGGCCGGACCCAAAAGTTCCACAGATCTTCGAAATTCTGGTTTCCTGCTGGTTGGCTGCAGATGGTATCGCCAGAGCTTTGGTAATCCAAACAAAGGGCTTCCGTCCACGGTTGCGATAGGAGGTCCATTGGTGATGCGCCGACTGGTTCGTCGAGATATCTAGACAGGCCTGTCTGATTGAGGGACATGTCTTCGGTAGGATTGAACAGCTCTGAACCAGGTGCCAGCAGAGCTTCCGGCTGGTTACTGAATGACAGGTCCGCGTCCCAATCCCTGGGCAGTGGTTGTTGTAAATCTCCTATCGTGCTCTCAGAGTAACCTAGTGGTGCATTGGCGTTTTGAACGGGAGGTTGCGTGTAGTGAGCGTCGTTTTTTTCTGGTGTGCTTGCCGGCGCCGACCTCGTTTCACTCCCAGACTGCGCTCCCTTATCCTTTGACGGCGGGGAGGATCGACCGGCCCAACTCTGGCCAAAGCCCTCCGGGAACTCGCCTGCTTCCTCATTCTCGATATCCATCAGCTGGAGCATCGCCTCGGTGGCGGGCTTCGGTTCGACGGGCGCGATGGCTGGGACCCCTATTTGCGCCCGCATCGCGTTGAGCTCTGCGGCTAGCCGGCTGTTCTCGATCAGCAGCTCCTGCATATCCCGGGAGGCGGAAATGCATAGACTGCGGCGTTGGCGAAGATGTTTAATGCTCTCGTTTACGATGAGCACCTTTGAAAGGCGTCGCGCCTGGGCTAAGGAGGGAACCAGACGGGCCAGGTTCTGTGCAGGGGTCCATCCTTTAGCATCCTGGTCCGCAATCACGGTCCTAGTCAAAACACGGGCATCTTACCACGAGATCATCGTTGAAGGTCTGTCGGCGCTGTTTCTCATACGCCAGATTCCGCGAGGTGACGTCGGGTGGCAGGGGCCGAGGGCGGTTCGCGTTCCTTCTACCTTGCTTAGCGACTTTGTTCTGGTTCGACATTGCTGAAGCACCCCTTGCTGCGGGGATATAACGCGGCTAAGTAGACTTTGATGCAGATGTAAGGTATCGGCTCGGCAACGGGGCAACAGGTCGGGGTTTACACTCGGTCGGGTTCCCCGCCAGCTGAAATGGACGAGGTGGAGTCGTCTGTAGGAGGAGCGCCCTTTTCCGCACCTTTGGTCATGGTTAGGGCGTCCCCGCACTAATGCCCCCGCTCTCTGATCCGGGTTGGCTACACGTAAGCATCTCCCGCGCCAATGGTCAGCCCTGTGGCTTGATTCCGGCATATCCGGGTCGATTCAGCGGACGAAGACAAACATCGTGAGACAGGAGCCATTTCTCGGAGAGGAAACAAAATCCATTTTATAGTGGTCCGGATACCTTGGGACCCCTTCGCTTGAGGCTCAATGCATTCCCCCTACGTACGGCACGCATGCTCTTCATCGATACTATACTGACGGCCAAGAGAGGTCTCATGGATATTCTTACTATGCTATAACTGAGCGAGCACCAGGCGGTTGAAGAGAACTCGGATTGCGCTATTAAACGCCCTGGGTTCGCCTAGATTGAGCACGCGAGCTGTTGGCGGCAAAGTCGGATATCATCCGCCCAAACCGGCCAGAGAGCTTATATCATCAAGTCACATTAACGATGTAACTTGGCAGTTCACCGTTCCCGCTCAATCTGGGAACGAGGCCACCTGCCCCATGCGTTGCGGCCAATCAATGTCCGGCGTTAAAAGGACTAGTTAAGAGCGCTCAGCAGCCGCCCAAGTACCGAGAAAACAAGGGAAAATGGTGAAGGACCCGTCCACCTTGCAACGCTGTGGCCAATCAATATCCGACGTGAAGGGGACCGGTTAAGAGCGCTCGCTCGGTAGCCGCCCAAGCACGTAGAAAAGAAGCGAAAACGGCCAAGACCCCTCTACATTCGAGTTCGTCCATCTTCCTCTTCATTCCCAAGCCCAGAATCTTCTCATTGCTCTCTACCAAAGCCCAGCATGGCGTCTGAACCCTTCCCGTTTATTCGTCTCCCGCCGGAGATCCGCTCCATGATTTGGGAACAAACTTGGCCCGAGGGCCGAGTTGTTGAAGTCGGTCTTTACCTGAACCCAGACTGGGAGGTCCAGTCCGGCGACGAGGACGAGGACGAGGACGAGCCCATGGAGTACATGGCCCTACGGCTTAGCAGCACCGTCTCGACTTTCCTCGACCACGATTTTGGCTCGCGAATTATCGAGGACTGTCCCATCGAGAAATGCTTCGACCCCGTCGCCCTTCAAGTCTGCCGTGAATCTCGAGCCATCACACTTAGACATTACTTTCGTATGACGCACTCGAAGCTGGGTCGCTCGTTTTACCTCAACCCAGATCGCGACATCTTCTGGCCTTCTACCGACGTGGCGGACACTTCAAGCGACCTTGTGCAGGTGAAAGGGTACTACGCCGAGTGCTGGGGGAGGATTCAGAGTGTTCTCGTCTCGTGGGAGGAGTATGCGTTCCAGTTTTATCCCCAGCACGTCTTGCCACACTTCACCGGCCTTCGGGTCGTCCAGGTTCTGCTGGGCGACGAAGACAATGAAGGAGATCAGTTAGAGACAGAGAATCAAGGAGAGACGGAGGATCAGGAAGATAGTGCGGACCGGGATGAGAGGGAGAAAGAAAACAAGACGGAGGACGACGACTCGGATATGGAATATGCCAGGAAGATGATGAGGGGGTTGCCGTGGACTGTCCAATACATGGACCAGAAGAGGAACGTCTTTTGTCAGTGGAGTAAGGCTGGCAGTGCAGCCCAGGGTGTTTGTGTCTAGGTAATCTTTGAGAATGCGCGATTCAAACTGAGACGGAGTCCCGTGGCTTGATAATCATTTATACCGTATGCTAAAGAGATGCGTTGTGTTGCTGCAACTATATGAGATGGTACTTCAACAGCTAGATATCATAGGTACAGATGTATGTGGACCTTCTATAGGGGCATCTGTGCTTTTTGATGCTAGATAGAAAAACGTTGGTGCTCAGCAGAGAGTCCCAATATCTATGGCCTGTTAAAATATCGTGATGCCGCCGTCGACCAAGATATCAGCCCCAGTTATGTAACTCCCCGCCCCACTGATCAGCAGAATCACCGCGCCGGTCAGCTCCTCCGGCTGGCCCATCCGGCCGTAAGGCGTTCTCGTTGCCCACGCACTCCTGTGTTCCGCGAGGAAGTCCCCCTCGTTCACGATGGTGTCCATGTAGCCTGGGCTGATGGTGTTGACCCTGATCCCGTACCTCGCCCACTCTGCGGCCAGGGAGCTCTTCACGGATAGGAGGGCAGCCTTGGAAGCGTTGTAATGGACCTGAGGCTGGGGGTAGTTGGCGACGTACGCGGATATGCTCGTGGTTAGTATGATGCTCCCGCCGGTGCCCCTGCTAGCCATCGACTTGGCTACCGCCTGAGCGCAGAGGAAGGCCCCTGTTGTGTTGACTTCAAACATCCTCCTCCAGTGCTCCGGGCTGAGTTCCAGAGCGTGGGCGGCGTGGGTGATGCCAGCGAAGCAGAGGAGTGAAGTTATTGGTCCCAGTGTCGACTCGGTGGCGCTAACAGCGTCGGTAATTGACTGGTCGTTGGTGACATCGACATTTGTGAAAGTTATGGAAGCCTCGGGGAACTCGGACTGGAGGCTCTTGATGGTGGCGTTCGCCTCTTCTGGGTGTATGTCGAAAATGGCGAGACCTTGGAGGCCATGTTCGAGAAGCGCTCGGCAGACGACCGAGCCAATGCCGCCACCGCCGCCCGTGACGATGGCGTTGCCTCTAACGGCAAACCGGGATTTCGCCCTCTCAGCGGGAGGAAGATCTGTGAGAGGTGCTGGTGGTGCGGTCTTGGATGTAGCCGAGCCGTCGCTTAGCTGCATTGATGGGGGCTCCCGGGTCTTGAGCCTCTGGGCTCCGGGGTCCACACCTTTCGACATGGTGAGGGATGCAGGTTGGATTATTGTGTTCTCAGTTGATATGTATGTTATGGCCAAGGTTCTGGGAGCGCAGTAGAGCGGTAGGCGTGAGAATAGTTTGGGAGAAGGCACTTGAGTATTTCGGAGACTCAGAGCGAGGTGGTGGTATTTCAAGGACCTGATACACCACAAAATGCCATTAGTCACTCGTCTCACGATCATGCAAAAAACCAGGTTCGGAGCGGAGAACCCCGGAGCCGCTTCGTCCAGCCATTGGGTGCGGCAATATGACGTGGACGGGAACTGTGCTGTTGTTCCACGACACGCAGGCTGGAAGGAAGGGTGGCGACGAGATAAGCCCCGCTCTGGGCCGGGAACTGTACAGTTCCGCATTAGCTCCCCGCTGTCGTTGAACCTCTAGTGGTTCCGCACCGACCGGGAACTGTACAGTTCCCGCATTAGCTCCCCCGCCGTCATGGAACCCCAGGTGCTTCCGCACCGCCCGGGAACTGGACAGTACTCCGCTACGCGGTAGCATGTTTGGCCAACTGCATTCCCTGTTCTGCCAAGACCTGACAGGTGTGTTAAGTGCGAGTAACTTATGGACTGCGTTATTCGAACGTTCCCGAAAGTGATGTACGCTTCACAGTTCCCTGGCAACAACGTACTTAAAACAAGTCCTGAGAGAGGTTCCTTGCCGAACTATTTCATATCGACAAGGGAATATTTCATCTTTGCTTCTCCACAAACACTGCTATCAAAATGGGAAACGCTGGTCACCATACGACATGGCTCGAAAAGCTCCAAGGACAACGTAAGTATGCTGGTCGACCTGCAGAGCACGTTCTGACCTTGGATGCGTAGTCAAAATCGACATCGACTGCATGGACCCCGCCGAGGCAAAGAAGCTGCTACCATTCAAGCCGCATGACCAGACTAGCAACCAACGTCTCATCTACGAACAGATGGTATCCCCCGAAAACAGAGAGATATTTCTTGCGACTGTAAAGGAGTTGAAAGACCAAGGATGGGAAGCGATCCTCAACCGAATGGTATGTCTACTTCTGCTACTTGTGTCCCGCATCCAACTCTGACGGAACGGAATTCCCTTGTTTGAACAGAGCGCAGTGTTGTGCGCCAAGAACATCGAGAACATACAAGGACGGGTCCTGCTTCAGTCGTCGGCTTTCGGAGCTTATGATACCGAGAAGGTAGTTGCTCATGCACGAGCCTACGCCGACGAGCTTAAGAAAGTAGGAATATCCAAGGACCGCATTTGTATCAAGATTCCATGCACAGGACCAGCCCTTAATGCCGGTCCAATACTACTCAAGGATGGAATTCGCACCCTGGGCACGTCCCTGTTTTCCCTGCACCAAGCCATCGCGGCTAGTCAAGCGGGATGTCTCTCTATCAGCCCGTACTACAACTGTAAGTGCTTAGGCGTCATCACTATTAGTGCCATATCTTCTGACAAGCTGAATAGTACCCTGGTACCACGCGGACCGATCTCTCTGGCCGGATGTGGAGGACCCTGCTCTCGAACACCCAATGACCCCGAGGCTCGTTCGTATCATACAGACTTACGAGCGACTTTCTAAGGAGACTGGAAAGGAGCAACCAATGTTGAAGCCTGCAAGGTATAACATCTTCAGTCTACTAGCATTGCGGGAGAGGGCTTGTTACTCAGTCACTAACCTCATGTCTCCAGCTTCAAGTCCGCGAGGGAAGCCATGGCAATGGGCGAGCTGGGCTGCCAACACGCCACTATCCCGGAGGATATCTTACTGCAGCTATCCATGCTGACGGTGGAGTCCAACCCCCCACCGGGAGACGACTCCGAAGGCAGTGGGATACCCTCGCGACTCGCGCATCTGGCCACGATCGATGGTCTCACCGCGCCGGATTGGGATGAAAAGTTGCCATCGACGGATGTTGATTACCTGGCAAACAACGGAGAGGCGTTGTCGAAAGCCATTGATGAGGACCCAGTGACCAGAAAAGGACTTCACATCGCCTTGGAAGAGTTCAAACAGAATGAGCTACAGAGCAAGGCTGCCATCGAGGAAATTTTGAAGGGACTATAACTTGCGGCCGTATTTGCAAGGGGTTGTTCTTCGCCAGAGCGTTGATGCAGCAGCCATAATGCGGTTCCGTGCTTACCACGCAGAATCCAGCGGGTAACACATCGCGAACTTCTGTATCTACGAGATTACTCTCTTCGGGTTGTCAGATTTTCTAGCATACTCAAGGAATTCACGTTTAAAGAAACAAGACAGTGTGGTTTAAAACAGTTTCCATCGCTCGATATTCATTAATAGTAAAGACATCCCTTCACAGTCTCCACTCGATGTAAAGCGAGAGGAAGACTGCCCAGCTCATTCAGCAGCAATCGGCGCCGTCCTTCTTCGACTGGGGAAAGATGAGGAATTTGTCGAAGGTGGTGTTGCCGTTGGCGCTGTCCTCGCAACCCGAGGCCGCCTCCTATGGTGCTGTTAGCTGTGTCCCTAGACACTTGACTCATCCGTTTCTTCTATGAGCTTAGGAGTGCGGGGGAGGGGACGCCTTACATCGCAGCCGTTGCAGAGCTTGAAGCAACGGTTGTCCGAAGACTCGTAATCGTAGGAATTCCAGTTGCCCATTCCCTTCCCACTAGAAACAAATGGTCAGCACGGACGTCCTCGGGCTAAAGGGGAGCGTGTAACGGTCGGGGGGCGACTGGTGTGGCTTACGGGCTGTTCTGATTCCTCAAAGTTAACGTCGGTCCGGAGAAGGAGTTATGACAGGGTTTGGAGCGCTAGACTTACTTGGACCGAGCAGCTTCCGTTCATGTCGACACCCGTGCACGCCCTCATCTTGGACGCAGAGGCCGTGGCGGCAAGGAGCGCGAGGACTTGGGTAAGCTTCATGTTGAAGATCTTAAAGTGGAGAATCGAGTAAGATGAAGATTTATAGGCGGTGTGTTTAATGTCTGTGTTGTTTCGTAGTTGGAGTTTGGTTGGTTGGAGCAGATATTCAGACCGTCACGACGAGGGGCAGAGGCTCGAATTTATACACAATCGGAACGCGTAGCTTGGGACGCCAAGTCCTCGAGGCTTGGGATACGCAGACACGAGATGTATGATTACTATTCTGGCACACGCGTTGGGACGAACTGTTCCAGTCTGGGGTGTACGTGCCTGGCGATCCGGGGTAAACTTTGCTGATCTCGGGTTGTTTTCGGCCTTGTCATCTCGCCCGCCACGTTGAGCCACTACCGGGACGAGACGGGGAATTCGTATTATGAGACTACATTTAGACATCAACTTGCAGAGAAACTCGAGGCGTGCCAAATCCTTTGACGGCGGAGCGTATAATCGGACGGCCAACGCGTGAGGCCACTCCACGCGTGTCCATGGCGCGTCAGGGCATGTCAATAACGGTAACATGTCTCGATTTTTGGGTTGTTTGGTGTCTCAGACATGGAGGAATGTCATTGTGGCCGTGTAGTAGGGAAGTCAGGCCCAAACCGCCAAGGACGTTGACTATATCTGTTAATTGGGTTGGTTTCACTCAACGATGTTGAGCGTATTAGACAGCAGGACAACTCCGTTTCAGTCCATATATTTACTCTGGATTGGATTCGGGATAGATAGAGGAAAGATTCAAGCTTTATAATACGAAGTGACAGCGTCCCCAGTCTCGGGTGACATGGGATCGGAAAAAGCAAACATTCGCGGTCACCTGCAGGCCCGACCTCCACGGAGAATCTGGCTTCCGACAGGGCCCAACGCGACACGTCTCAGTGTTGTTGATTTAGCCCCGGTGGACCTATCTATGGGTGGGTTTGGAAATAAGGCTGATCAAGTGCAAAACTTGATTAACCTTCGCCTTGTTTGGTCCAGTGGGTTGAATGAGCAGCAAAGAGTGAGGATTAGAAGGTCCCTGTCTACTCAGTAATATAAAATGTATACTCCACTTGTCCCCTTGGGGTGTACGGCCCGGTAATGGTGTCGAGGCCTTTCGGGAGGAAAGAAAATCCACGCCCGCTTCAGCACCCAGGATATTGCGGGTGGTGCGTGACATATTATCCCCAGGTCTGGCGTCTCCGATGAGTGTGAAATCAACCTTCTCGGGCCTGGCAGTGCTGGCTTGGCTACCATTGACGTCGGAAAGCCCTCCTACACTGGCCAGTCAAGTGTGTGATGTTGGGAGTTCATGCAAGATCATTGGCTGGTGGGCACTTGGCGTGGCATGAATCTTCCAGCTGTTGTGGATTTGGTGAGGAAGTGGAGTAAGACAAGGTGCTGATCGGCGTCATGCAGCCTTCTACCTGCCAGCTGGAGACACACCACAGCCGCCACAGACATGGCCGCATTTCCGCCAAGAGCAGAAGCCCGGTTTCAGCGGCAAACATGAGGTAATGAAGGCGGGAGACTGGTAAAGCCCGGGCGCCCGTGCCTGCCGGCTCCGAGACAACCTAATTTTAGGCAATCAAAGGTGTCTCGGAATGACAGGAGAAGGGTACCCGTGGGCGAGAATCTTCTTGAAGGGTTTGGGTTTTCGGCGGCTTGGCCAAATGATCCGGTCAGTTGTCGCCGGCCATTTGCACAGGCCGAGACCGAGGTCAGTGGTTTGTGTCGCAGCCCGGCTGAGGTTACCTACCTTCAAGAGGGGCAGCTTTCTGCTTGGGGGAATTCTTTACAGCATGGTGCTCTTTGCCGCTGACACAAGGGGGCTGAAAAGCCCCGTGAAACTGCCCTCTATTACCCTTGCACTCCTCATCAATATCAGCCTTCGGAACGATGACCAGAAGTGAGGTGAAGGAAGTAGTCTCTGTTGTATCTGCCAAACCTGTCACTCGTGTTTAATAAAAGAAACCTCGTAGCCTTCCATCTCGCCCGCGTATATCTTACTGTGGAGCTCCAGAGAACAGGGAGTATGAACCCGGATCCGACTCTCGCCGCCTTCGGTTGGCCACGGATAACTAACGTGGTTTCAGAGTTGTGGCGTCTCAAGATCCTACAGCAGGGCGATCCCTGAATACCGGTTGTCACAAGTAATTACGCTCTCGATGCGCTACGGGAGACCTTCCGCACTGATGTAGCGGGCCAGTTCACTGTACTCAACCTGTACGATGTTCTCCGCACCAGAAGCTACCCATGTCTTTGGCGGATTCGTATTCCTTGCCGACACTGTCGAGATGTTGCTTCAAGTGCATCGACTTCCTCCTTTACTGCACGTCGTTACAGACACAGAGCTACGCGACTGTACGGAACATATCGAGGCGCAGGCGGGTGAGCTAGGAGTCAACATCATCCGCGGGGTGCCCGTGACGTACAGGATGCTGAACACGTCATGAGAGGGGAGACTACGCCTCATATCCACGCAAGCCCTTTCGCTGGTTTGGGCCCATTCACAGTTGCCCGATCTCACTCCAGGTTTCTTCTCTACTATCCCAGTCTACACTTACATGGAGTCAACGGCGCTGCCGTTTGTATATCCGGAGACTTCCGAGGCCCAGCACGGGGTTTTATGTCGCGGTTACCAGATCGCACTTCCGAAGGGTTTGATGAGGTGGGCAGATAGATGGCCCTGGGTAGACCACCTCTGCTCAAACGATGGCTTCATACAACATTTCAAATGGTGTTATGAGGCACAAGCGCTCTGGGTTGCGAGGCAGTAGTGAATACCTGACATTAGTGGTGTGCCTACGGACTGAAACTTAAGCAACAATATGAATGTGAGGGTGTGGGATATCCACCATTCCAAAGCCTGCGGCGGCAGACTTACGGCTGTAAAATATTCGCACTTCCCCAGCCAGGCTCTTGCGGACCCTTCGGGCTCGAAATATGCTCGGCCCTGTTGGGTGTCCGGTGTGAGCTTTGACCGGGCACAATAAGAAGATTGAATGCATTGACGTTTTGCAGTATTGGGGGTAGATGACGACGCGTCTCATGGTAGCCATCACCACGAGAATTTTGAACGCAGCTTACGCGGTCACCCAATTCCATACACTTCACCACGCTCCCCACCTCAGCCATACCCTCAGTATCACAGCTTGGCTGTATTCCGGATTGTTTCTATAAAAAGGGACTGCGGCAGGTCTTACTATGGTAGTTTTTCCAGCGTGGCACACCGAACGGCCAGCTCGTGCAACGGGGCCGCGCGTGACGGACACAGTGGTTGAGCAATGGGGCCAAGCCCGACCAGTCTCCATCGATACTATCCGTATGCCGTGCATTCCGGGCACAAGTCTTACTCTTGAAGGCTTCAGTCTATCCCAAATCCGGTAGAACGAGGTTTAAAGTATCCGCGGCTCTTTTCAACGCCAAGGCCGGGCCCAGTCTTTACGATGGCCTCGTCATCCAGGAAGAAGCATCGTAACAACCCGCCAGGCATTCAAGGCTGTCCTACAGTCTCCTTGGTTTCCGTCAATGGCACTATTTTGGGTTTGGAGAATAGCCCACAGGATGGCTCCTTAATAGAATAGCCGTAATCTGACGAATCGGGCTTGCAAAATATGCGTTTCTGTTTTCCGTCGTGCCACGAGCAGGGATAATGGAGGGTCTTCCCTACAGGAGGGAACGCGCTGAGATTCACAAATTGCAAAGCGCCTTTTTGTTTTATATAAAAAGAGGTCCCAAGCCCAAATCCAAGTCTAAATTCTCCGTGCTTTCCAGGGAAAACACCTACACCTTCCTGATATCTACAGATACATCACACCTGAAACCTCTTACCTTCAAGCTTACCAACCAACAGTCAACATGCGGTCTCTCCCTCTGTAAACTGCACTCATCCTTGGGGCTTCAGTCCTTACCATTTCTCTACCTTCCCAGGACTCCCCCCCTGTGGAGGCCCTCTCCCTCGGGGATGTCGTCTGGCCGCGGGTCGAACACGGCACAAGCAAGCCCAACGGCGATGCCGGCGCTGGTGGCCCGGGCGGCCCAGGAAAGCCAGGAGACAACGGCGGAATCGGCAAGCCCCACGTACCAGGAAAGCCTGACGACAAGAGTGGCATTGGCAAGCCCGGTGGCGATGGAAAACCGGGAGTTGGAACTAGTACGGGGCATCCTACATATCTGGGAAGTCCCCACGGCAAAGAATCTCGTTCTTACGACAAAGACGGATTCACTCATCCGGATGGGCAGGGGAAGCCCGGTGGGAAGCCCGGTGGGAATCCTGGTGGGAAGCCTGGTGGGAAGTCTGGCGGAGGTTCTGGTGGGAAGCCTGGTAGAGAGGGCTCGTCTTGGGGGCACGTAGGTCACGAGAAGCTGGGTCAAAATCCCGGAGGTCGGCAGGATAAGGACGGAAAGGGCTTTTAGAGCGGTTAGGGCGTGTTTGTGAGAAGATCTGGTGTAGGACTGGGATTGGTAAAAAGCTATTTCTTCAACGAAATGGGCAGATTCTCCACTGTGATTGGAGCTGTTGTTAGTGGGATCCGACCTCAATTGAAGACACAATCCTGCGTTGCACCTGATGCGCATTACTATTTAATGATATAAGCCACTCAAGACTTTAGGGGAGACCTGCTCGTTACTGCTAAACAGTGTGACGCCAGGTCGTGTGTAAGTGGGAGGGGAGGGGAGCCCGTGCTCTCAGCCCACCTCCCCTAACTGACATCGCATCCTCCCCTAAAACGTCGACATGAGAGCTAGGATGCACGAATTTTCTGTCTGACAGCTGTATGCAAATTTTGTCTTATAATAATACATAGAATAATACATAGAATAATCTGGCTGCGAGGTATGATCTTCGTAGATTATCCATATCAGAAGGCGTAAGTCTTCGGCACATTCCCGTTCTATCGTAACTCGTGCATTATCTTTTTTCGTCTATGCATCCAATATCATACCAAATAGAACAGTAAAAAGTAGAAACTCTCTTCACCTGTAGGTTGGACTGTGGGGTCTTCATAGCACTTTGGGGTACGCTGCGTGGGTGGTGCTAATACTGAGGTCTGCGCCGACTGACAAGGTGGGAGTGGCCATCTACGTAGTATGGCCAAAGTTTTGGAGAGACAGCATGGTTCCTTTGATTAGGATGGTGGCGTGTTGCGGGAGGAGCGGAAAGGGCGGGGGCCGAACCGTTGCGGCAGCGAGCGGGGATGGGGACCCTGGCTCCCGTATCTGTTGGCCGGGTAGGCCCGGCGACATGCCTGGATACGGTGCCGGACCGGAAGCGGGCCCCGAGGCGGGCGTGGGGGGCCCATGCTACCAATTGAGACAGCGAATGCCACGTTGATATTGACCCGGGGTCGAAAGACCCAAAAGCTATAATGGTTAATTAGCGTCATGTTTTGCGTTAAACCGAGTATGTGTAGGGGGTTGCGTGTACCTCGCCATGAAATTCCAGATTCGAAAAGGGTGGCGGCCAGTCATTTTGGGTCAAATGTCTTGCACTGCAAATGGTCCCGACACAAGCTGCCAGTGCCCCGGAGCAGGAAAAGAAACACCACACGGAAAGCGGCTGAGTCCAGCCTCATTTATACCCGGAAGTGGGCCATGTTGGTTCCTGAATATCGAGTTTTCCGATGCATGAAACAGAGCGGCTGCCGTGCTTGGGAGATTTGTTCGTTTCGACAGCTTTCCGTGGAGGGGACTATCAGCGAATCACCGGCGGGCGCCGCCCACCCTCCTCCTCCCCCAACCCACTGCCTGAACACGTCCCCCCCGGTCCTGACATCTCTTGGGACTCCACCCGCGGATCTAGGAAAACGATCCTATTCGATACCCGCTCCACGGGACCACCTCGATGGTCAGGGGGCACGGGAAGGGCGTTCAGATCGAGAACAGAAATCGAAATATAGGGCCGGGCGGGACAAGGCAGCAAACACGCCAAGGACGGGACGCGTCTTGCTTGCCTTTTAGGGCCGCTGACAGATTGACGGGTTCCGCATGAGTGGGGCCCCAGGACGGGCTTCGGACGTGCCGATGCATGCCCCTGTCCCTCAATTCCACAGCCTTGGGTCCCCACGCGCCAAATCCGCTGTACCGGGCCCGGGAACCTGCCGTCAGGTTCTTGTCATTACTTGCGCGCCTTTCCCCGAATGACATCATACTTTTTCCTTTTCTAAACCCCTGGCAGTATATTCCTTGTTCGTTCAGTGTGTTGTTGTCACTCTGCTGCCTTCACCATATCCCCCTGTTCTTGAGCCGCTCTCCCCTACTCTTCACATCGCCAAACAAATAAAAGGGGCACATTCCAAGGCAAGCCTGCATATTAGGCCACGGCCTCAACCCGCCTCAAATAAAACTACGCCATGAATCCCACAGCCCCCTGGATCCTTACCCCCGTCTCTTCTCTCTTTCCATACCGCCCAGAGAACACACCAAGTAAGAAAGGAACCAACGGACACATAGAATGGTTAAGACTCCACACTGGTGGGGAAAGGACTTCGTGCAGAAGGCTGGTCTATGTGCAGTAAGATAGTGTGCACCACGGGGTAATAGGGGGCTGCGGCTCGATAAATGTTGTCGCGTTGTCGCGTCTTGGATGGTGATGAGAACCCGAGATCCGAGTTGTTTCGTACCGGAATTATGGGGCTCCGGACGGTGGGTCGGTGCCGTTCGTCCCGCCCGGACTTCGGCCCCACCGCGTCCGCCCTACCCGTAGCGACCGTAGCGACCGGCTCGCGCGTTGCGTGTGACGGTTGGCAAATTTTCCATTGATTTCCCTCCCCAGCTGGCGGAAATACGCCCCGGAATTCTATAATAAGCCGCTGTGTGCGTACAAGAGGCCATTTGCGAGATAACGGGTTTCAGCTCAGCGTCGTCAGCGCGCTGTCGGCCCATCGGTGGAGTGGCGTCCCGCAGCTAAGCGCCATCCGTAACCAGAGGTTCTTGATGAAGGGGTATGTATGGCACTTACTCTAATCGAGCAATATTTTAACGCTATTTTAGAGAATTACGCTTCTACATATAATATCAAATTTCGAACGCTAGCAAACGGCATATGAATGTTACCCCCACGCAAAAGCCAGCCAACATGAAAAGATGGACCAAAGCACACACGTCACCACTTCGATAGGGACCTTGACATCCATTCCCTCATCCAGAAGTGGAAGACGATACAGCTAGACCCCCAACAACCCAATCAAACCGCTGGTTTGGTATCCCTGGAGGCGGGCAAGCCCATCACGACAGCGAGGAGCATGATGAGTCGACTTCTTGCAATCGTTGTATCTGGGCTTCTTGTTCGTCCGCTCCAAGAAACCCAGCATGCCGGGTCTTTCCGATCGCGTAGCCCATCCCAGCACGGAGCTCTCTGCCTTTGGGCCTTGAACTGTCCTCGGGCGGCCACCGGACATGATTTTTCAGAACAGTCAGGAAAGCATCGAGTGGGCTGGGAGCGCCCTCGAAATCTTCAAAGTTGTTGAGATAGTTGAGCTCTCCGGAGTGTTCACTCTCGACGTGCTCGAGCACGCCGCTCATGAAACGAAAAGCCATGTCGCATAGGTCTTGGGGACACCGAAAGGCGTGTCCCCCCAGGCCGGTGTTGATATGATGGGCGTACTGGGAATCCTTAAGGGCCATATCGACGGTCCGGACGTCAGCTCCGGATTTGCAAGATCCAGACTCGAGGTGGACGACCATTTCGGAGATACAGGAGAACATTCTCGGGCAGCCATAGCACGGCACGTGGGTCGGGCCGTGAATCTGTGAATGCTGCGAAAACGTGTCAGGAAAATGCTTCCAAGTCTGTCCCGCGGGCGAGTGGAGAGGGGACCAAGGCTCGAGAGGTCAAGGGAGACTTACATTCGCCAGAATGGACGCGGACCCAAATTTCCGCTTGCACGTACGGCACACGCGGTGTTGGGTTTCTGTGTGGTATTCGAGGTCGTCATGCCTGTCGAACGTCATGTGGCATTCAGCGCAGACATTGTGGACCTCCGCCTCATGCATACTTAATTGTTCGGGCCAAACGAAATCGGGCGGCGGATCGCAGGCGTAGCATAAGTTGTGCTTGGGCGGGGAGAACCAGTGGTGCTTCAGCTCGGCGGTAGAGTTGAAGGAGAGCTTGCATCGAAAGCAGTCGAGAGCGTGGTGCCGTGAGTATGTAACGTGGGTGTACAAGTCCGCATCACTTTCGAAAGAAAGGTCGCACGGCTCGCAGCGTACCATCTTGGCGGCTGGCATGTTGATGATGGTAGATATGGAAGAATGGAAATGGATTCGCGGTTGAATCTCGACGAAACGGACTTTTGATTTCAAAACATGGTAAAGTACATTGTCGGGCCTTCGATGGGAACGGGAGGTGGAAGGTGTGATCGAGAACCAGCCTGGGCAGGCGCCCTCCAAGTCGGGAAGGATTGATCGGATTGTACCTCTGTAAAAGCACACCACCGCTACAGGTATTATTAGACGGTCAATAAAAACAGCTAAGGGGAGTGGATTTCCACTTGCGAAAGGCCAATACAATTATTCCCGCTTCCTTTCCCTACATGCAATCTGCGCACCTCCGTCTCCGGCTGCGAGAAACCCGCCAAGGATAACTGGTGGACTCCTCCCGACTGGATTTGTTGCAAGGGCACCAGGTCGGTCCACATCTAGTTAGCTATGCGGGGAAGAATCAGCAGGGCGATGCGGCCAGCGCACAGCCGGTTGATTGTCACTGCCCCAATCCCGTTGCGTGAGACTGCAGGCTCCAGGCAGCAAAGTAGATCCAACGACATAAACGGCCAGGCGGCCATTTGTTGCGGCGCCCGTTTTCTCCCTCGATTTATTCGTTTCTACGTATCGGAGCCCTCCAGTAATAGAAAACCCTTGCTCAAGATGTTTTTCCGGACCAGCTACACGTCCAACGACGTCGAGATCCCCGACTCGTTCCTCACGGAACCCCCCGCGAAAGCTCCCGTCTCAACCCCAATCGACTGGGCCTCGACCGCCCTCCCCCAAAACAAGGGCTGCGTCGCTTTCGTTGTCGACAACGTCCTTTCCCCGGAGGAATGCACGCAGCTCCTCTCGCTGGCTGAAGCGTCCGCCCCGGTGGAGGGCGACGCCTCGCCGTGGAAGCCCGCACTGGTCGCCGTCGGTGTGGGGATCGAGGCGTCGGCGGCGGGGTACCGCGAGAGCGACAGGATCATCTGGGACCAGCAGGTCGTTGCGGGGCGCATTGGGGAGAGGATAATGCAGGCGGAGGGCGTGCGCGAGAGGCTGGCGAGCTTCCCGAGGCCCGCGGGTGAGGGCAAGTGGAAGTTCCGGAGGGTCAACGAGCGGATGCGGTTCCTGAAGTACTCCTCGGGGCAGTTCTTTAAACGTGAGTACCAGACTTTGCCCCTGGCCTCGTATCAGGTCGTCGATGACATCTCGAGACTAAAGGTTGTGCAGCGCACTGCGACGCGTCATATGCGTACGAGAAGGACGGCGGCAGGTTCGAGACGATGTACACTATCCAGCTATACCTCAACGATTCGGCCGCCGCTGATCCCAGCTCCGAGCTCGTTGGTGGGGCGACGTCGTTCCTGTCGTCGGACCGGCGGACGCGAGTAGACGTGAACCCAAGGGCTGGGAGCGCGTTGATCTTCCAGCACATCGGGCTGTTGCATGAGGGGGCAGAGGTTAAGGCCGGGACCAAGTACACGATGAGGGGTGACATTGTGTATGAGCATGGCGAGGGTGCAAAGAAGAGGACGGCAGGTGTCCCGAACGGATGGTGGGAGAGATAATTGTGAAGGTTGAGCGTATACTCGACGCCTTGCCTTAGTTTAGCTGACCATCTCATTTCAAAATACCGGTATGAGGGTTCCACAGCGAACGCCATGCTCCAGGTCTCGTAGATGTATCCAGACAGGAGCTAGAGTTCTTTCGAGTTTGGAGATACGGCCGCCATTAGCATACCCAGTCCCATAGGTTCGTTGCTGTAGCTGTGCTCTTCACGTGCGAAACGCAAGAGAGGTCGGGTCTGAGGCAGGAGCGTGACGACTGCCAGAGCAACCTTCAGACCTCCACCATCTTCAAGGGAAGAAAGGCCAGCGCTGCTACTTTCACATCATGGTCTTGCCCTTGAACATTAGGAAGGAAGGGAGGGGCAGCGGACCCACTTCCTCCGGGCGAGGGTAGCGAAAGCTAACACGGAAGGGACATCGCAGGAGCGCGGAGAGGGAAGGAGCGAAGATGAGTCCTGATACCATGAGACCACATCCCAACAATGCGCAAAATACCTCGTTTCTTCTTCCCGTTTTCGGTTCCCTCCCTTTCTCTTTCCTTTCTCTTTCTTCAAAAAACACCAGTCAATCCATCATGCAAGCCTTTTCGCTCCCACGTCATAACGCTGCCAACCACCAGTGATCCCTTACGATGGGCTCCGCCGACCCCTTCCCATATCGGTGGCCTTTTGTTTATTTTAAATAAAAAAAAAGAATAAAAAAGACCCATCGACCGGCGATACCCCGCGACAACATGCGGGATGGCCCTTGCCCCCGCCCCCCACGGGCTTGGGGCGAGGGACAGTTTCAGAAAGGGTTCCGCCCCTCATACGACCAACTTCAGGGTCCCCGTCTGCACGGCTCGGGGGATGGAGAGGTGGGCCTCCCCCGGGCGTGGTTGAGGATGATGCTGCGCATCGCCGCGTTGCCGTCTGCGGGGTGAAGATATTGCTCCGAGTGGCAACGCGGCGGTCGGGCAGGAGGATGGTGGAGAGGCCGCGCAGGATCTGATTTCCATCGGGGGCGGCGGCGAGGATACTTTTTTTCGACAGCGATGTCGCGGTGGGCCAAGTGGATGGTTGGTGTGTGGTCGGCTGTGGAGGACGTTGCGCAGGATCTGATTTCCACCGGGAGTCGCCACGGCGTACGATATCCGGGGCCCTCCTCCGCCTGTGCGTCTGGCTGTGCGTATTGCCAGGATCTCTCTGATCTGGCGGGTGGGTGGGGAGGGGGCGACATCGCTCCCGGTCGCGCGGCCTGGTAGTAGAGCCGGTTGCCAGTGATGCTGTCAACAACCCACGGATTCACAACAGCACAAGATGCCTACTTCCTTCCACAACCTCTTTCCATGGCGAGAGGTGGGCGAGGGAGGACTTTCATCGGAACGACTCCAGTCTCTGCGTCGCTTGGACAGGCCGGCAGAGGCCTGTCGCCAGCCTACTTGGGTCGGCCGCCCGGCGAGCCAAGCGCGTCACCGTCGGTGGAGAACGGGAAACGAGGCCATCGACGCTCGTCCAGGTCATTCGCAGGTGGGTGTCCCACTTATCCCTCGTGTATGTAGCCATACCAGTACTAACACTCAAGCAGGCCATGGGCTCACGAGATTCGAGCCATCCATTACGGCATGTGGCACGACATGCCACTGGCTTCAACTATCGAGGACGATCACAACTCGAGATCGCAGTCACGGCACGCTTGGAAAGGGGTATTAGATCGCAAATCGGACATTACTTCAATTCCCAATAAAAATATCACACTATGCCTGCTGTTCGAGAACGCTTCGCCCAGTGCCTGCTCTCCCCTTGGGCCTTGCTTGCCCGATCGGTCAGCGAGCCTACCGCATCATGCGCAGATTCCAGTTCGAGGATCCCCTCCCGGGGTCACCGCGATGAGAGGATGATCGGTAAATGGCACTTTGGCCCTGCACCTTCTTGTCAGTGACCGAGTACGCGTAGGGATTTATCTGAACATGCACATACCGAGAGGCCACCGTGAAGAGCGCCTCGAGGGTTGCCGCCCTGTTCGCTGGCACTGTTCCCTCGCGCAGCATTGCTCTGCTCTCCACCCTCGCTTGTAGCACCTGCCCTCACTCCTGTATTCGCGTCCGCGGTGTGGCCGGTCCCGTACGCCTCGCCATATTCCTCAACCGTCGGTCGTCTCTGTGGTTCCCAGTAAGAATTCGTGGTTGGGTGCGAGATTATTTGCCCTGGCAGATCCACGACATCCAGCTCGGCCGCGCTCGGCCTCCCGTCCCGCGCTGCCCTATCCTGGGCCCTCCGGTGTTCGTGACCCTCACTAGCCCCCGCTTCCTCGCCCTGGAGGTGCTGCTGTTGGTATCGCTGATCATGCCCTTCATCATCAAACCGGATCCCATCGCTCTTCCTCTCATTAGACTGACTCTGGTCAACCAAACCCTCGTTAAGCTCTGTATTGTCGGTGATACCTTCACGACAGATACCAGGGCGCCCAGGCCCCGAACTCGCGAGCAACGGAAGCGCCACGGTAAGCTCCTCGCTCCCGCCCTGGCCAAGGCGATCGTCCCTCCCGCCGGTAGTAGCGCCCGCGGCCTTCTAGTCGCCGGCTTTCTGGACCTGCGGGAGGGGCGCCATGGTGGACTGCACGGCCAGCGGCACGCGGGTGTCCAGGAACTGCCTCTCGATGACCTCGAACTGGAACACGCCCTCGAGCTCGTTCTTCAGCGCGACGAGCTGCTCCTGCGCCTTGCGGACCTCGTCGGGCTTGTTGTCCTGGAGGACGTGGGTCTTGATGGCCACCATCCACTGCTCCATGTCGTCCACGTTGGCGTAATCTTCCCACGAGGGCAGGGGGTTCGCGGGGGTGCCTCCCGGCTCCTCTTTGTTCTGGTCGTCGCCAAGGGAAGTGCCGAGCATGTCGTACTGGATCCCGTGCTCATTCACATCAGGCTTCGGTTCCTCCGGAGCCTTGATCGGAAGTAAAAGTCGGTGGAGGCAGATCTCGATGTCATCTCTGAAGAACAGGTAGGCGTGCTCGAGCTGGTCGGAGGTGAGGCTAAATCACTGTCAGTTATAGCACTATATTTAATCCCAGATAAGACGGGAGGTCGTACCTGTAGCCCTTTCCCTTGACGAGAGAGTGTAGGTTCTTCTGCCCCCAAATCTCAACCTTCTTCCTCTGCGTGACGGCGCCCTTCTCGACCCCAACGACCGCCTGCGCCGGCTCCGGGAAATCCACCCACCGCAGGACAGCCGGTTCGGCTTCCAGATCGGTGGGCTCCGGCTTCCCGAGGTCCGCCTTGGACACCTCGCGCCGGACCTGGAGGTGGTACGACTGCCTGCTCAGCGCGCGGTCGAGCTCCTTCCACAGCGCGGGGACGTCCTTCTGCAGGGTGGTGGGGGTCGGGGCCGGGTTGGCCATGCCCGAGGGGCGGCCGGGCCCGCGGTAGTAGCAGACGTGGTACATGGCCTCCCACGGCGCCTGGGCGCAGACGCCCGAGAGGACGTTGACGGCGCGGTCGACGTCCTTGTGCTCGACGAAGCCGAGGAGTGAGAGCTCGTACATGGCGGGGACGTGGGGCGTTCTCGCCGGAGACGGAATCGATGTGGTTGTTACCTATCAGGGTTCGAGACAAGTGCGCTGCGTGAGAGGGGCTGAGGGATGTTGCGGAATCTGGAGGCGCGTGAGCTTGTGTGAGTTGGTATTGAACGCGGGCGACAGCTGCTAAAGCTCGCGCCAGACAATTGGAGCTACCCCGCTGAAATCGAGTGGATCGTTTGGGGGAACGACAGCTAGAATCACGTGATTGGCCCGCTGAAGCTGCCCCGCAATGTAGCACCTTGGCGCAGGCTTCGGGACCTGAAAGACTGGACCGCGAAACACTAACAGGAAAGTGTGGCGCGAAAGGTGAAGCCTAAACGAATTGTTTATATCAAGGGTCAAAGAAGAGCGGAAGGCCCGGAGACTGTGTGTTTCCTAAGAGGGCATTTATGGGCCATCGAGACCAGTTTGTGTTTTGGGGAAAATCAGCGCAGAGGAGCGATTCGGCCACGAGGCCAACCGCTTCACTCTTCATCTGACCCGTCGTTTCTCCTAAAACCAGAATCACATACCCCGATATGTACCATGACCTCATCACTCGCCCGCTCCCAATATCATCCGGTTCCACGAACGTCACCATGTTTCTCACAGCGACGAGTTCGGTGATGATCCACGGTGAGGGCCCGGTGCTGACACTCCTCAGCTGTAGATCCAAGTGTCATAGGGAGTATCCAACCCCTGGAGGTGTCGCATGGGCGAATCGTTGGCGAGCTAGCATGAGCGTCGGTTCGGCGCTCGGACAAGCCACGCCCAGGCCCGGAAGAACGGCACTCGAACATCGGTGCAAGTTCGTCAGTCCTACAGCCAATACCGCGCCCAAATAGCATACTCCTCCTCCGTCCCCCTGAATGCAAATTCAACCGGAACAATGTCCTCGAACCCCTCCTTCTGCTTGGGCTCCTTGAACTTTGCGTTGAAGCCGTTGAATGCCATCTGCGGAAGGCTCTCCCGCTTCTCCGGGTTCATCTGGCCCGTGTCAACACCTCGTCCGCCACAGGAGCTTCTAGAAACGACTTACCGATTTATTGAGAGCCCTCACAACATCGTTGTGCTCACAAACTTTTCGCGGTGTTTTGAACCAGACGCATCGAGCAGGGACGTTGTACTTTTTTGCCAGGTTCACCCATGTCGCCCTGGTGTCCGGGTCCGGGTTTGTGTTATCTGTGAAGCACAATCGGTCAGCGCCGGGAAGGAAACGCAGCTACTGAGCCGTTCACGTACCTATCACGACCGAGTCACCCTCCTCTAACATCCCCCTAGCCGCCTGAACACATCTGTCGCGGCTGCGACCATTAGTCCTCAACCTTGTCTCCCAAACCAGACGTTCGCGGACTCACGTCTTTAGCGTGTCTTGGTTGACTCGCTCATAGTCCAACGGCTTCAAGTACTTGTGGTAGAACGTGCTCTTTCCCGCGCCAGGAGGGCCGCAAAACATAACAAGCTCCTGCTTGCCCTTCTTCTCAAAGGGAGACTCCTCACCGGTAGCCTCGGGAAACGGGAATTGTGCGAGGTCAAAGTCTCGGTTAAACTCGCGCGGCTCGAGCCCCAGGAAGAACTCCTCAGGCGTCAGAAACTTGATCCCCACGTTGTGGGCGAAGTTCCTGTCACTGCAGCTGAAATCCTTGGTGGCGCCAAAGGTCCCGTCGCCGCCTTTCAGCTCCGCTATCCTTCCGCCGGCGTCCCCCACGTAGAAGCTGTTCTCCATATCGACTTCCTCTAGTTCGATGTCGTAGTCTTCCAGCGCCTCAGCCCATATCCCTACCCGGGGCTTGCGGAAGATGTCTCTCCCCGTAGCTGCGTAAACCGAGGTTGGGAGGTCAAGCTGGGTGAGGACTGCGTTGCATTTCTGCTTGAATGAGGTTAAGCGGTTGGCAGCCTGTGCCTTTGGCGCCTTCGACTTTGGGTCAGGATGCAGCGTGAGGCCTCCTTGGTTTGACACGATGATCAGACGGTACCTGGGAGCAGGGTCAGCCTCTGCACTTCGGTGCGCATCAGCTGAGCGTACTCCTCTTCATTGTAAAGTTCCCTCAGCCGACCTGAGACGGAACTGTGCCACCACTTCCAATCTGTCGCGCTGTCTGGATGCTTCTTGCCCGATGCCGGTACGATGAGAGTCGAGTCCTAACCGCTTGTTAGACGTAGCCCTGACGTTTCCTGTCACGGATTAGTATAACATACGAGGTCGAACGCGGCTACCTTCCTCCTCTTTACCGCCGACTCCTCCTTCTCCTGCTTATCTGGCTCGTATTTCCCAACCAGGAGCGTCGCGGGCGTGTCTTCGTTCGGCGCGCGTTCGGTCCATATCGTCTTCTCCTTTGGCTTTTGGGACGTGGGGGTGAAGAATGTCGTTACTGCTGACTCTGTGCATCGCCCACCAATATCAGCAACCAGTCGACGGCGTGTTGCAAAGGGGGGGGGGGGGGGGGGGGGGGGGGGGGGGGCGCAAAAAAGGCGTTCCCGGTTGGACCTTTGGTTTC